>CAUYRH010069560.1:0-14259 GCA_963574655.1 Perodicticus potto | reverse complement strand
ATAGCCGGGCGTTGTGATGGGCGCCTGTAGTCCCAAGCTACTCAGGAGGCTGAGGCAAGAGAATCGCCTAAGCCCAGGAGTTGGAGGTTGCTGTGAGCTGTGTGATGCCACAGCACTCTACTGAGGGCAATAAAGTGAGACTCTGTCTCTACAAAAAAAAAAAAAAAAAAAGATTCTAGAGAGCTTTACTAAGCGCACATTTTCTAGGCTCACCCAAACCCAGATCTATAAATCAGATTCTACCGTGGGTCTGTGAAAATCTGCATTTTACACAGATTACATGTCATAAAAGAACATAAAAAAAGAATCTGCATTTTAACAAATACTCAGTTGTTCATATGCCAACAAAAATGTGATTACCCCTCCTCTGGGCCATGAGGAGAATTAAGTGTGTTTGGTGTTTGTTTTCATCTCTGTGCCCCTAGTAGCTGTTATAGGGCCCAGCTGACATTTTCCCCCCTGTACGTGCTCAATTTACTTTGTTGAATGAATGAATGAATGGTTCAGAATACACACACCTAAACCAGGTATTTCCAAACTTACCTAATAGAAGTTTGGTTTTATCTTTGCATTCTGGTGTGTTCCAAGGGTTGTTGCAAGAGCCCCAGGGCAGCACAGACACAAAGGAGGCAAATAGGTAGAAAAGTGTGTAGCAAATAATCACATTGTAGTATATGGCTATTAGGACAGAGATGATCAACATCGCGATGCCACAGCCTGTGGAAGCAAAAATTCCAGGGATTCATTCCATGCCAAATCCTATGGAATTCTTATAGTGGGGACCTATGTCTTGGCACTCTTGTACAGACAGATGTACTGATAGTAAAGTGGACTCTGTGTATAGGGGACATTGAGGCATTCTCCCTCTTCAGAAGGATCAGATAAAGGAATGAGTTCTATTGATTACAAAGGGACTCTCCCTCCCTGGGGCTGCCTGGTGCCAGAGAGGGCAGGAGAAGAGGCTGAAAAGGCGGGGAGGCAAGCTGGACTTACCTTGCAGAGCTGGAATGGCCTTCCACACAGACACTGGCCCCTGGCTAGCAAACTGGCCCAGTGACACCTCTAAGAAGAAGATAGGCAATCCGGCCAGAGCCAGCATCATCAGGTAAGGGATGAGGAAAGCACCTTGGAAAGAGAGTGGGAGAGTAAGAGCCCTGGGAGGCAAAGGCAGGGCTCTGGCCCACCTTAATCCTCTGGATTGGGGGCCAGGCTCCCTCTCAATGAACAGGACAATTTAGCTCCTTTTCTAAAGAAGCTTTTGATATTCAGGTTCAACAACAGGCAGCCAGGACATTTAAGATCCCTGTCCAACAAAGGTAAGGTTACCCACACAAATACACTCCTTGTTTCAATATTGCCTTGGGCAGATCACTGGGGATTATATGTGGATGGAATTTCATTCTTTTCTTCTTTTTGTTTCTTATGCTAGCACTTCAATTTCCCAAAATTAAGCCCTTCCAGGGCTCAAGCAATAGATTCAGAGTGGTGAAATCTCATCAGAGCCTCAGCCCCTGAAGGACCCCAAATCTTCATCTATACTCCAGAGTACCCCCTCCTCACCCTATAAGCTTCCTGCACACTTTCAGCCAACCAGGGATAGGTCAGTGCTGGCAGAAGTCAGCGGGGACACCCATCCCTCTCCCCCACCCCTACCCATCACACACTTCTCAGCTCCCTGCTCCATAGGAGAAGCCCCTTCCATCCTTCAAGGTCACCTCAAAAGCTTCCTCCTCCAAGAAGTCTGTCTTCTCTCTCCTCCCACAGTTCCTGGCCCAGGCGCTGACCCCTGGGTAATATCGACGTGGGCGTCTTGTCTAGACTGTGAGCACTGCATGTCCTTTACCCTTCATCTCTTTCTTCCCCAGAATGCCCAGTCTAAGGCAGTCGTACCTGGTAGGCCTCCATAGACTTGCTGAGGGTTCTCTGGGTTCTTTCCTTTCCACAATCTTGGAGGTTATTTGGGAGGAGCTTGGGGGAATTGCTGTAATCTTTGAAAAGGGTTTGATCAGGAGGTGCTGATGTGTGTCAGAGTAAATCCGGGAACTAGAGATGCCAGAACCCAGAACACGGGGCTCAGCAGAAGGGAAGCTGATCTTTGTCCACGCTGCAGCTTACCCGTCTCCCCACTTCCTGCTGGGGGGGAGGGCTTTCCCACTTTCCCACACCGGGCTCGCCAGGCTAGGGAGGCCCAGCAGAAAACTGGAGGCCCTGCCTTATTCTCTTCTGGGGGGATGGGGTTCAAGAAAGAAGGGGATCTGCCTCTTCCGCTCCTGGGAAGAGAGGGCGAACTCTGTTTTCGCAATGAGAGCTGCGGGTCCGGACTGCAGTGCGGGAAAGGCTGAGTTCCCCTCCTGTCACCTGGCTCCAGCTGGAACCGGGACCTCTTGGCTACTCGAGCAAACCCACACTTCGCAGATTCTGGGTGAGCAGAGCACAGGCACTGGCGACGGTCCTTTGGCTGGCAACCCCCTTTGCTGGAACCTCCTCATGCCCACTGCACCCCACATTCCAGGTCCCTGCCCTCTTGGAAGCCTTATGATAGCACCCTGGCCTGAGAACTCCCTGCAGAAAACAAAACGGAACCCCGTCTGGGGTGCCTATATTCATGTGGCCAGCACATGTTTTGTTTTCAGGGCACCCCTGATTGCAAACGCTCTGCAGTCCTCTCATAAGCACTTGTCAGCGTGTCCTAATTTGGAAATAGGAAGGAGGGGACAGGGAACAGGTCAGTGGTGCAGCACCTGTCAGTTCCAGCACACCAAATTCCTCCAGAAGAGGCCCTAAATGACCACCAAAAAAAAGGAAAAAGCACAACCCCAAATCTGCCCGACCTATGGGGTAAGGAGGTGCATTGCTTGTCCCTTTGGTCCCATTGAGAAGATGGGAGAAGGGAGCTCCAGGTGCAAATCCCTATTCTTAGAGGGTGAGTAGTCAGTTTGCCAACAGGGTGCCTCGCCAGACAGAGGGGATCCAGAAAGTGTAGGGTCCCCCCTCAGTGGGTACAGAAGAGCTAGAATGGATCCCAGTGGCTGGGGAACTGGTGTGTGCCTAACTGGCATCCTTCCCACCACCGACACAATTTTCCTTCAAAAGCAGCATCTTCCATCCAGGTAGGACAAATGAAAGAAAAACTGTTTTTGCTAAATTACTGAAATCAAAATATACCCTTACTTCTGCCCAAGAAGGTAAGGGAGGGTGCCTCTGAGAGGTTTTCAGAAGCCCAGTCCCCAGCCCCTACCCCCTGGCACCTCCTAGCTCATCAGCACCCTGAATTCCACTCCCCTTGAGCTCCCCTTTCTCAGTCTCCTAGGAAGACTCAGATATCCAGGTTACAATCCTCATTTCGGCCTTCAGGACTGCACAGCTACTGGCTCTAAAGTTGACTGGGTGCTTGAACAGCCTCTGCTTTCTCAGTGAATACTTGGCCACTGGAGTCTGAACTTCCCTGCATTCATGTTCACTGACTCAGGCCCCCAAACTGGGCCAGTGGGGAATCATGGGTCTGCACTCCTCACCTGTAAGCCCATCTCCAGATAAGAACCTCCTGGATCTGGTGCCAAACAATTACAATCGCTCCTGCCCTCCAGTTTTTCTTTCTTTACTCCTACGAGGTCTAGGGATGGAGGGTGAGGAGGCTGCCCTGAGCCTCCCCTCCCAGCCTACCCCAAGGGCTGCGGGTGCCCCCCAACCCTCAAGTGCCCGCCCGCCACACCAGCAGGCGGAAAGAGCTGAAAAGCCATACCTCCCCCGTTCTGGAAGGCCAGGTAGGGAAACCTCCAGACATTGCCCAGCCCCACTGCGTACCCCACCATGGACAGGATGAAGTCCAGTTTGCTGGACCAGTTCCCTCGGGCCTTATTCTCATCCCCTTGCTCGTCCTCCTGGGGGCGGAAAAGCACATTGTTGGATAACAGCCCCGGGTAGGTCCACAAGCAGGCCCCTTCCACCCCTCTCCCCTGGCTAAGGGTCCTTCCCAGCAAGCAGGCCCCCACTTTTCAACTGAGGATGCATCAGCAAGCAGGACCCCAATTCTAAAGAAAGGATGCATCTACAAGCAGGGTCCTTGCCCCTCGAACCTACACTGAGAGTCTTTCAGCAAGCAGATCCCCAATCCGGATCCCAAGATATATCTTAAACCACCCCCTGAGCCCCTCTTCCCCAGATCCTACAGTCCAAGCACACCAGCAAGCAACTCTTCCCAAACCTTGAACCTGTAAGTTGATTGCAAGCAGGTCCCTCCATCCCCAACCCGTCACCAAAAGTTCTTGGCAAGCAGGCCCCCAACATCATGCCTAGACATCCCAGCAAGCAGATTCTTAACCAAACACACACGCCCCCCAAAACCCCACCACACCCCTCCCTCAGCCTTTTTTTTTTTTTTTTGCTTCAGAGTATGTGCCAAGGCCAGAAAGAGAGCTGCAATGCCAAAGCCAGCCAGAGCCACTGCCTCAATTCCTCCGCCAAAGCCTGTGGGCAGAACCTGCCTAGTCATCTACATTGAGGGGGGGACATCCTTCAGCAGTGGGGCAAGGCAGATGGGCAGGAGGGAGATTTGGAGGTGAAACAAGAGGGGGAATGAAAAAGGTCCGTATGGCAAAGAGTTCTGACCTACACTTCACTACTGGATAACCCATGCAAGCCACTTGCTCTCTCACTCAGAGCCTCCATGTCCCATCTGTAAAAAGAGGACTTTAGGATGACTGTCCCCTGAGGTACCTGCCAGCTCCAGCAGCCTATGAATCTTTGGGGTTCTCTTCTCCATACTCACACTAAGATGCTTTCTTGGGTCTGGTTCTGGAATCCCTCACTACTAAGCAGAAAAATCTGGTGGTTTGGATACCTCAAATGAACTTTGAAAATGTTCAGGACCCCTGGACACAGAGCACATCTCCCAGGGGCTCAGCCCACTGTGCACAGTTTCCGTCTCCTGGGTGATCCTTCCTCTCCTACGGTAGCAACCTGCTATATCCTACACTTTCCTACAGGCCCCACCAGGGAGGATAAAGCAGCAGCTGTCAGGAGAGAAGTCTTGGGGAGGGAGAAGGAGGGTCAGGGTGGTTGTCAAAAAGGCCCAATCAAAGTCTCAGCAGGATTGAAAAGGAACCTGAACCTTTCAACATCCCCCCTCCACTCCACTCCTCCCACACACATACCACCCCCACTTCTAACCCCACCCTCTGATCCTTCCAGGGCTGCAAAGAGTGGGAGTTCCGGCTCCTCTTGCCGCAGTGCGGAGGTTAAGCAAGACAAGGGAAACAAATTTTCTACTACAGCGAGGGTCACACTGTTGGGTACACACCGTCAGAGGCAGTTAATACACACAGGTAAATACTCCAGACGTGGACCCCAAGAGCGAGGATGAGTGGGAAAGTCTAAGTTTATGTTTATTTCTAGTTATTCTAACAGCCGAGTCCCTGCTATGTGGGCCTGTGGGTAAGTGTGAATGGACACGTGTGTGTATGAACACGGAGTGGCCAGGGCAGGAGGACTGTGCAAATCTGAAGTCTCACACAGACACATATGCTGGTCCAGGCCCCACTGCCTAGCGCCCAAATCTAGGGGAGGAAGAAAGATAGCAGAAGGGCAGGAAATGGGAAGAAAAGAGCAACAGTGAATGAAACAGAAGAAAGAAGAGATCAGAGAAGGAAGGACAAAGACTGGAGGGAAATGGAAGAAAACAAAAGCCAATATGAAGAAAGGGGGCACCAGCAAAAGCTGCCTTTACCCACCATAGACCAAGAGATTGGGATTTGTTCCTTGGGTTTTTCACACCTTTGGCTGAGTAGTAAAAGGATTAATTAAATATAAGTGTGGGTCCAGGTTGGTACAGCCTGACGCTTACACAGCTGAGGGATATACACTTTAAGGAAAAAAAATACATGATTATGATGGCAAAATCAGATGCTGATTTTGGAAGGGCTCAGACAAAGGATAGACCCTGGAAGCTTAAGCTTCAGTAGCCTCGTGTAAACCCACTTCCCATCAAATGAGTTCTCATGTGATAAGTGGTAACTAGCAGAGTAAAGGCTACAGAGCTTAAACTGTTATCGCCCCCCACCCACCCGGGCTTTTCCCCTGAATCTTCTTTAAAAAAAAAAAAAAAGACATTTTTAAGAAAAGACCCAGTATTTGGCAGAAAGGGGAGTCTGTCTGCATAAAGGAGCGGCCTCTGTCTGCCTCAGCTACTTCTCAGGTCTGCACCCGAACTCTCGGATTCTTGCTACCGCGGAGGCTGGGAAGGGGCAGGTCTTGGCCCCCCTGGCAGGGTCAGTGCAGCCCACACGCCCCGAACCGGCGACCCCAGCGTAGTGCGAGCTTCCAAAGCCCCAAAGCTGCCTCCCGCATCCATCTCCTGGCACCGCCAATCGGTTTCCCCATCAGCACACGTGCACCCGCCACAGCCCGGCTTGCCTCCTGCGCGCAGCTGGAGAGCAGGACACAGCGCGTTCCGAGTGCAACCTGCTTACCTGAGTGGCGGCGGTGGCCACGCTGCCCGGGAGCACGGACGTGATTCCATCCGTGCCCAGCACCACCGTGCTCTGGCTCATATTCACCCAGCCCACCGCAGGGGTATTGTTCCGCTCCAGAGTGCCCTTGCCCACACTCACGTTCGCATCCCCCTCCGGGCCGCGCAGAGCCGGGATCTTACAGTGCAGCGCGTTGCCGGGGCCCGCGCCCCCAGGAGGAGGGGCGGCCTGCCCGCCGTGTGCCTGGCTCAAGTCCCTCAAAGCTGCCGAGACCGCTTGCGCCCGGGGGCTGCTGAGTTTGCAAGACCCTACTCCTGGCTGATCGGCCTCACATGCTCGTGCGTCAGTGGACTGGAAAGTTTGGGCGCCCGTGGAAGCAGACCTGGGCACACGTGGCGGCGTCGCGGCGGTGGCCATGGGAAGCTCTTGCTCCGGGCTCGTCCTAGGAGCGCATGGGCCATCGGAGTGGCCCAGCGCCGCCGCCGCCTCCAGGCTGTTGGCTGGTTGTTTATTCATTTCCTTTGGAGCACTGCAATCCTGCAAATACAATGTCAAGTTTGTGCAAAACAAAATCACAGCAGCTGTATTTTACCTGTGTCTACGTACGGAGACGTTCGAGACTCAGGACCAGACACAAATAACTAGGGGAGCAAACTGGGGTCTGAATTTTTTTCCCCCTAAAAAGACTGTAGTAAGTATTTATCAATTTTCCCATCTTGTCAATAACCAGATGAAATAAAGAAATTAATATTCTTTCTCTGGTGGAGAATGAACTAAGAAAAGAGGCAGAAATGTGTTTTGGAGGGGCAAAAAAGGGAGGGTGGAAATAGCCCTAGAGTCATGAGCTCCCCACCCTCTTTGGATTTCACATCACAGCTGTGGGGTGCCCGCATCCCCATCACCATTGTAGAAAGATTCTTTAATTTTCCGCCCCATTTCCTTTGTCATTCAACAATGCACACTGCCTTTTTTTTCTTTCTTTCCCCCAGTAGACAAGCTGTGGCCACAAAGCTGATGCCCTGGCACCTGTGAGCGCTTGAGGCCAAATCGGTGGTGCGAATCTCAGTGCTCCAAAACCCACCTCCTCCCGCAAGGTAGCAAAGACAAGGATAAGAATCACAATCTAAGTAGCAACAAAAAACCCCCACGACAACAAAAATAAGCCACTTAAAACGCAAGGTAGTAACTGGGTTTGTTATCTTGCACAATCGGTGCTACTTTCAGATTCCAGACATTGTGAGAACATGCAAAGTTTTTCTGCTTTTTGTTTTTTAACCATAACTGTTAACAGGAGTCTATATCCTCCACAACCCTACCCTTGTTCACAAAACTCACCACTAATTTTTATTTGCCTCCTCCCAATTGACTTTCAAATGAAAAGATGGTTTTTCCGTTTGCTTTCTTCCCTGCTGTTATTTTTCAGGGCTTCCTAAACATTAGCACCAATAATTATTATTCTACTGTGACAATAATCCTATTACTTTCATCTCAACCACACGCCTCTGGTCTAACCCCCCTTTCACAAATGAACAGGACAGAACTCCTTAATTTGTAACAAATCTAAGTACCTTGCTTGGCACCAGCCCGCATTCTTGTCTCAGTAGCTGCTAGGATCCAGAACGACCGGCCTCTGTACCGGCATCTGGCTTTTCAGCACCAAGGACAGTACCCGGAATCACGTCTTTGGCAGCCCCAACCTCTCAGCTCTACAGCTTAAGAAACCTCTTTCGATCTCAGGTGATAGTCACAAGCACAAATACCCGCGGCTGCCAGAATGATCCTCCTTGGCTCCCCTCCTCTAATGCATGGGTATTTCAAAGAGAAAAATCCCAAACGAATCTGCCCTCCCTATCCCTTTGAAAGAACAAAAGCAAACACTCACCATGTCTAACACAGGTAACAGATTGAACCGGTAGACGGTAAAACCCGCTATTGGCAAGACTGGGTTCGGCTCTAGCAGGAGAAGCGCTTTCTATATCTCCTTGGGAAAGGCCGGTTTGCGTCAGTGCAAAGCAAGGTGCCCTTGGTTTGACATTTTCTTGATAATACAAGTTTGATAAATCATTACCCCCTTGGATTCGAGTTTTAAAGGGACAACAGCCTTGCCTACGCTGACCAGTTGTCCGTTGGGCGGGAGGAGGCTGCGTGTTTGGCGTGACTCATGTGGGTCTGATTACTAAACCGAAACCGGCAGGAGGGGACGACAGAAGTTTGCCTCCTCCTAATTAAGGGAAACATGGGAGGGACACGTCCCACTGCACCCAAGGCAGGGCGCAGCCGCCAACAGAGTGGATTGGGCTGGATGGAGGGTGTTTAAATCGACTGTCGTATCTTTCTTTTCTACCAGATTTCAATGCAGTCTTCAGGAATTCTGCAATACTACCCCGAAAGTGACTAAGGGTCTGCACGTAGCCCCGCAGCTCTGCATGGCTGGGGCAGGCACGGGGTCCTGCGCCCACCTTTGTGTGCATGCGGACTTGATTCTCACACCTATGTGTGAGCGGTCCTGGATTTTCTCTTAAAAATTGCGATCCTGTATTTGCATTCCCATGTTATCTCTTAACACAATCAGTAACAAATCCCCAGTGCAATTGACTGTTTTCTAAGCTCTTCTGAAAATATTTTAGAGCAATAAAAAGGAAATTATTTCCAACACTGACTTGGTTCTTGCGCCACTTTCAGAGTCAAAGGAAACCCACTCTTCCATCACAGCTATTTAGTGAAACCCATCAGGGCCAGGCCCCACTTGGAAGCCGAGGGACCGTAGATACCCCCCAAACGGAGATTCCCAGCAACGGGGGAGAAGGTGTGAGGGAGAGGGGGCAGAATGGCCATGGGGTAAGCCACTGGAAGATATACAACTGTGTGTACTGAGGCAGGGATGGAGTTGGGGGTGATGTGAGACGAAAAGATGGACTGTTCCGTTGGTACAAAGCAACGGCTATAACCATAACAAAGGCAAGACATACCAACGAAGATGTAGATTGGAAACTAGAAGGGAATTCTCAGCAAAACGCTTCCTTTTTTCCTTGAGGGTCTAACGGAGAACCCCTGGACTTGGGAGGAAAAACTACGGAAAGCATTTTGTCCCTTCCCTGCTGCCCGCAACCCTGCGCACAGCCTCGGGGTCCGCGCCGTCACACTCGGCTGCGCAGTCCCCACGAGGCGGGAGGATAATGCCAGCGCGGCCGCAGGGGGAGGCTGCGGCGGCAGATTGCGGCGGGCGCCAGGGCACTTCGGAACCCCCTCCCGCTCCCTCTGGAGAAGCCCGAGAGTGCTTGGATGCCTCCGCTGGCGACTGTCCCGCCTGGCCCCTCCAAGGGCAGCCGGCTGGGGACACTTGGTCTGCATTGTTTTAGGCGGGGACGGGAGGGATTAGTTCCCCAAGGAAGCCTTACTTCTGACCTGCGAGTTTCAGGCCGATTTTTATTGTACATCTCAGTGTTGGACCATGGTGCAAGGGCTTTCCATGAATTATCCCATGTAGCCTTGGCAACAGCCTTTGGGGAAACTGAGGCTCAGTAGCTTTCAAACCCTTTAGAAGATCCCAACCATCTCCCACAAGGCTGTTGCTGGGGTCAGTCGCGCTCTGCTAGGGGACTAACTGTTGGGAACAGGGAGCGAGGTCGGAGAGGAGGGCTTAGAGGGTAGGATGAGGCTGTAGAGGACTCTGGCTGGAAGAGGGTGAGGATGAGAACCCCGCTGGAGCACTCGCTCTGGTTCCAACTGGCTCTGGGAGGCACCTCCCAGGCTCTGGGCGCCACGGAGGATACTGAAGAGAATCTATAGGACGTTTATATGGGATGTTCATTCCAAAACAGACCCCAGTTTCCAGATTCGAGAACTTCAGCGAGCGGTCGGCCTGGAGCGGAACCACGACGGACGTCAATAGGTCTGTACAGGCCTCCCCCTGCGGTCCCTGGGTTGACGTCCACAAGGGACAGTCACGACTTCAAAAGGTTCTGGATAGTTTCCTAAAATTGGCGTTTGAGCAGCCCGGAAAGGGCCAAGTGCGAGCGCAGCATTCACCCGGAGCCTTGACGTTCCAGGCCAGGGAGGGTGGGGGAGAACTGCCTTCTCACCGCCCCTAGCTGCCGCCCGGGGCCGCAGTGACGCCCAGCGCCCCCGCTCAGTCCCCAGGCCTGACGTTTCCTCCACAGACCGCCCCCCCAGCCAAGTGTGCACTCGGGTCCCGGCTTGGGGCCCGCTGCGCGTCAGGCTCTGCAGAGACGGGTGACGCGCAGGGAAGTCTGCGGAAAGGGGGCAGGGTTGTTGGCAGAGACTCAGCTCGGGCTGTTCACCTCCCCCCCACTTTCAGCCGCAAGATTCTAGAAAGGAGGGGCCACGTGGAGAATGGGGAGAGGGCTGGAACCAGGGCCAAGAGGGGTCGCTGTGAGGCTAACTCGGGGGCGGAGTGAAAGCACCGGGGCAGGAGGATGGGGTTAGAGGGCGGGAGCGGGCCTGCGGAGGTAGGAGGCCAGGCCCTGGGGCAGCTCGTCGTGCTTACGGGCGTGTCAGAGCCTGCGAAGCGCAGAGGATGCAGCCGCAGTATTAAAAAAAAAAAAGAAAGAAAGAAAGAAAGAAAAAGAAGAAAAGACGCAGGTCCTCTGGACGCGGGTCTCCGCCCCCGCCCTCCGCAGCCGCCTGTTTGGAGTGATAATCGCCCTGCTCGCTGCAGCCGAGGAGGCCGTAAATCCGCCTCCATCACCGCGCAGCCATTCGGTCGGAATTAGCCAGTCACTACGGCCTTAATTACTTTGTCAAAGATGAAAAATAGTAATTGATTTTGTCCTCGATCGCTTTGCTTTCCCCCCCGCACACACACACGCACTCCTTCCTTGCAGATAAGCAAATAAATAGCTATTTTTGAAGACTGGTGTCCACCCGGCTGCGCGCGGGTAGCCTGCTGAAAAAGAGGCCTTCCTTTGATAGCCCTGAAGCCAGTGTTTGTGCCAAGACGTGAAAGGCGAACTGCAGCCCAGACAGGAGGGGCCTGGAGGGCGGCCTTGCACATTCAGGTCGCGGCCCTCCTTTGAGCTAGGGAAAGAGAGAGGAGGGAAAGGAACCGGTGTTTTAAGAGCACCTGCTCTCGTGTTAGGGGGGTCCCTTGGCAACAGCCTTCTCTGGTCCTCCAGGCAGCATTTGGAAAAAGAGCTGCTAGCTCAATCTGACAGAAAGGCGAAGAAATGTGCCCAAGGGCAGCCAGCAGAGCCAGGATTTGAGCCCCGGTCTGTGGTCAACTCAGGGACCACAGAGTGTCAGCACCTGTGTCTAACCTTTAATGTGGGAACCGTTAGCCCCTAAAACTTCCCTAGATGATGGATATGAGTGAGGGCTAGGTGTGGGTTTCAGGTGACATTGCCACTAGTCAGGAAACCGCGCAGTATTTTTGTCCCACATTGTCTATTACTGCCCATTTCCATTGCAGTATTATTCTGTGTTAGGAATGTGGGTTCTGCAGACAGACTGCACCACCTCCTAGCTCTGTGACCTTGGGGGTAAATTCTCGTTCTGTAAAATGAGGATAATATTAACATACCTTAAGGGTAGCTTGAGGAAGAAATGAAAAAAGGCATGCGAAGTGCCCAGATTAAGGTTGGCTACTTGGTATGCTTCCAGTAAGGTGTTGTCATTATTCAGTCTCTGAATCATATGTTTGAAGCCCCTCAGACTTAGCAAATAAAACAGTTCTCTCTCCCTGGTCCAGAAGGTTTACTATACGCAGAATAGAAAAGCTTGCAAAGTAGGCGATCATTGTGCAACATTTTCCCCTCCTCCCAGGGCTTGGTCACTTAGTAAGAAAATTAAGAACATCCCGGGAAAGTGCTCAAACACAGAAGCTGCTTGAGTTGGTCCTGAGGCACCTTTTTGTTTAGATCAAGGTAAATGTCAACATATAGGACAGAAGCTTGGAGTTTTGTAATCAGCCTCACTGTCACTTCTTATCTGGATCCAGAGTGTCAGAGAGACATGAA
This sequence comes from Perodicticus potto, assembly GCA_963574655.1. Taxonomy (NCBI): domain Eukaryota; kingdom Metazoa; phylum Chordata; class Mammalia; order Primates; family Lorisidae; genus Perodicticus; species Perodicticus potto. Next base: position 1,817 of record CAUYRH010069560.1, on the reverse strand, counting down.
CTAATCAACACAGGCTTTCTTCCCTGTAGCATTTTAGAAGAGTGCCTATTTGGAAATCACTGGTTTAGCTAAGGAACTAGTCTGCATGCAAAATGTTTAGGTTCCAAATTCTGAGACGGAGACAGGCAGGGCGCTTGTTCCTGAGTCAGCAGTAGCAATGAGTCTCACTTGACTGCAGCAAAACATAGGGCAGTGGGTGCTGGTGCAGGAGCAGAGAGGTTTAGGACAAGCTAGAGATCATTCAAGGTCACCCTTACTGCCAACATGCCTTCTTTACCTGTGAGAAAAACAAAGGCCCAGGAAGGAAAAATGAGTTCCCAAGGTCATTAGCAAATTAGAAGAAAAGTCTAGCAGCCTCTCTTCTTAAAAGCAAAAATGAAAACTATACTATCCTTTCATCTAGCAACCCTGCTCATAGGAAGCTATCCCAAAGACATAAAAGACACAGAACGAGAGTGTTTGTTACAGCATAGTTGATAACGCAAAAGCCTCGAGGGGGAAAAAGGAGAAATATGTACATTAGATCATTAGTCTGTCTACAGCATGGAATGATTTGTGGCTGTTAAAAATAATAAATTAGAGCCGTGGAGAGATTGGAGAGATTTTTATGTGGTATTGAGAAAAGACAGATACAATAAAGTGTATATAATACATCTTATTTTTATAAAAGAAATAGTAACTAAAAGCCCCTGTGTGTATGTGTGTGCCTGTGTTCTAGAACAATGTAGAAGCATGCGCAGCAGCTAGCAACTAGGATTCCTGCTAGGGCATTGATGTGAGCTGAGTGGAGAGGAGACAGGGAAAGAGCCAAGCAAAAAGAGAAAAAGAGCGAGAAAGATTATGCTTTATGAAAAATGATTGTAACAATTATACTTATAAATTTATGTAAAAAATGTGCATAAAAAATTTTTGAAGAAAAAGATTCAAGGGTTTCCCCTCTCCATTGTCAGGGTTCTGTTCTCCCCCTTTCTCTTGTCCATTTATCAATAATCTCTGGGCTCAGCACCTGTATGTAGCTCAGTGGTTCGGGTGCTGGGCACATATATACTGGGGCTGGTGGGTTCGAACCCAGCCTGGGCCTGCCAAACAACAATGACTACTAAAAGAAGAGAATAGCCTGGTGTTGCAGCAGGTGCCTGTAATCCCAGCTACTTGGGAGGCTGAGGCAAGAGAATCGCTTAAGCCCAAGAGTTTGAAGTTGCTGTGAGCTGCGACACCATAGCACTCTACCCAGGGCAACACCTTGAGACTGTCTCAAAAAATAAATAAAGAAATAAAAATAAAAATAAAATAAACTCTGTCCTTTAGCTAAAAACAAAAAGAAAAGAAAAAACATCCAGCACTAGAATCTACTGCCTTAGCAATGAGAAAAGTCACCAAACAGGTTCCTTGCATTAGAAATTATTACCCCTACACCTATTTTACTGTCTTCCTCTGAGGAATAGAGCTCAGAGAAATGAATTCAGTTAATTAAGGATCTGAGCTACCAATATTTGGCTAATCTTCCTTCCTAAAGTCCTTATCTTTCTATCTCCTAGCTCTGCTGGGGTGGAACCAGGGCATAATTAAGACTTTCAGAGGACACAGTCTTGAAAAACAGGATGCTGCTCTGCTGTCCCCAACCCTAGCTTGTAATGTGTGAAGCTACAAAATGATTTATTTATTTTTTTTTTAATTTTTTTTTTTTGAGACAGCACCTCAAGCTGTCACCCTGGATAGAGTGCTGTGGCATCACAGCTCACAGCAACCTCCAATTCCTGGGCTCAAGCAAGTCTCCTGCCTCCACCTCCCAAGTAGCTGGGACTACAGGCACCCAC
>CAUYRH010069558.1:0-11907 GCA_963574655.1 Perodicticus potto | reverse complement strand
CCTCTGTCACCATTGCTATTCAACATAGTGCTGGAAGTTCTAGCCAATACAATTATACAAGATAAGAAAATAAAGGGCATCCAGAAGGGTGCAGAGGAGGTCAAACTCTCCCTTTTTGCTGATGATATGATCTTATACTTGGAGAACCCCAAAGACTGAACTACTAGACTCTGGAATTCATCACAAAATACAGTACTGTCTCAGGATATAAAATCAATGTCCATAAGTCAGTTGCCTTTGTATATGCCAACAACAGTCAAGATAAGAGGTTAATCACAGACACAACTCCTTTCTCCATAGCCCCAAAGCAAATGAAATACTTAGGAATATACCTAACAAAAGAGGTAAAAGACCTCTATAAAGAAAATTATGAAACCTTAAGAAAGGAAATAGTAGAGGATTTTAATAAATGGAAGAACATACCATGCTCATGGCTGGGAAGAATCAACATTGTTAAAATGTCTATACTTCCCACAGCAATTTACCGATTTAACACAATCCCTATTAAAATACCAACATCCTACTTTCAAAACCTGCAAAAAATGATTCTGCGTTTTGTATGGAACCAGAATAAAAACCCATATAGCTAAGGCAGTTCTTAGTAATAAAAACAAAGCTGGTGGTATCACCATACCAGATTTTAGGCTGTATTACAAGGCCATAGTGGTCAAGACAACATGCTACTGGTACAAAAATAGAGACATAGATACTTGGAATCATATAGAAAACCTGGAAATGAAACCAACAATAACACTTTTTAAAGTCATTTAATGTCTCTTGTGCCATTGTACTATTGCTAGTTTGCACATTTTTTATTAAAATATAAATCACTTAAAACTTACAATTTAAACCATTTTGTACAGTTGAGTGACATTAACTTCATTCATACTGTTGTGCAGTCGGCACGACCACCCATCTCTAGAACATTTTTCCTCTTCCCAAGCTAAAACTGTGCTCCAATTAAATAGTATCTCCAATTCTTCTCCTCAACTCCTGGCAACTATTTACTCTACTTCTGACTCTGTATTTGACTACTAAAGGTGCTTCATAAAACTGGAAAATCCTGTGTTTTTCTGACTAGTTTGTTTGTGTTAGCATAATGTCTTTAAGGGTCATATACATTGTAATAACTGGAAGGATTTTCTTTGTGTGCCTATTGTTGGACTTCTGGGATGCTTTCACCTATTGCGTATTGAGACTGATGCTACTATGAACGTTGCTGTACAAATATCTGTTTGAATTCCTGCTTTCAATTTTGGGGGGCATGTAGCCAAAAGTGGAATTGCTGGATCATGTGGCAATTTTATTTTAGATGTATTGAAATGTGAATTTCTAGCTATAATTTCTTTATTTTTAAATACTGTATATTCTCATTTTGTTCATATACCATCGTCCTGATTTTCTTTAATTCATTTCTTCTAAACTTTCTATTCTTTCTCAGATCATATTTAAAACGCTTGTTTTAAAGTCTTTCTCAAGTAAGTGTGAAGGCTTTGTTTCTTTAAGTTTGATTGGTGGGGGTGTATTCTAGTCCTTTCTTTATATGCTTATGATCTTTTGTTGAAAATTGGGTTTCAGAAAACAGACACTTCTCCGAGTTTTCATAGGCTATATGGGGAAAGATGTTCTCAAAATAGCCCCGACCGAGGTATAAGTTCTCAGAATTTCTAGGCCTGGATCGTCTTCCTGGGCCTGGGTGTGTGCTTTCCCTCCCAATTGCCCTATGTATGGGGCTGATTTTTAATGTCTCTAAAGATTCAGACTTGCTCTTTCTTGAGGTTTTAGGCATTTTGCTGTATTCTTGTCCCCTTGTCCCTATCACTTACTGCTCCCACTATTTGGCTGGTTACCAGAGCTTCCACGAGGCTATTTCCATCAGTCTGCAGTAACTTACTGGAGATTTGTACGGGGAATGAGAGAAATATGCTTTCTACTCTTTCAACTTTCTGACATGACACCTGCTTTCTTGCAGTTTAATTATCTTTAAAAATAATTGTAGTTGTGTTTTTTAACCCTAAACATGTTCATAATCACAGTTGGCTTAGCTTCATCCCAAACTTCTAGATCTGGATACTAGAAACGTAAAATTAACACTGTGCGATCTGTTGATGCTGGCTGTCATCTTTGTTTTCTTTCTAATTTAATAGTAATCTATCTGGGAGTGAGTCACCAACAATCATAATAATTGGGGAGTGATAAATGCCAAATTGCAATTGATATAATTGCCAGGTCTTTTATAAACAAATTAATGTTTAACAACAAGTACAAATCAAAATAAAACAAAGTAATAAGGCAAAGAGCAGCAAAAGACACTTGCTCAGCATGTCTAGCAAGCTTTCCGATGATGTTGCTGCTGCTGGTCCACTGTTTGTATTTTGAGTAGCACAGATTTAGCACTGCCTCCCGTTGGTCAACAGCACAAACTTATAATAAGCATCACTTTGAAAGAAATGTGCAACTTGTAATCATTTATAAAAAATCATATGTACTTTACTTAGCATAGAGTCCTAAAAGCATAGAAGTGGGATAAGTGAGGAAATTATAAATGGCCTTGAGCATAAGGAGGAATTTTAAGAAGCATTAGACACTACAAGTTCTAACTGCAATTTAAATATGAGAAATAATCTCTACAATACCTTTTTTGATATTTCCAACTAATAGGTTGTAGAAAATCATGACTATATTTCTAATGGTGGACAGTAGTCCATAATATTTAATTATTATTTATCATAAAACGTTTGCAGTTAATTCACTAATGTGTTGTGTAATTCCTTTTATTCCTCTAAACTGAATTCAATTTTTTTGATGGTTTTATAGACAATTTGACAATACTAATTTAATATAAATTTAGAATTTTTTTCTTCTTTCAATGTGCTGTCAAATGTTTTAAATGGTATAAAATTATTTGTTTCTCAGAGGGAAAATCTGTAGCACTGCTCCTTTTTGAAGTTCCCTGAAAATTATCTTAATAACTTTTATTGTTCTATTCTAGTTTTTAAATTTAGTTGATTATTATTTGCTTTTGAAAGAAAAGCTATTTTGCTTTTGAAGGAAAGTGCTTTCCTAGCACTTATTAAGAGAACTAGAGATTGCTAAGTGGTTTAAGGAACCTGATTCCCCACTTTAATCCCCACTTTATTGAACTTTCCAAATATTTATGTGTGTATAAAAACACACTTACTTTACTTTATTTTACTTTACTTTCCACTTATGTTAAAGAAAATTCCTCTGATTCCTTTTTCATTTTTCACTCCATATTTTGTATAGTTTTGTAATTGAACCATATCCAGCACCTTTTATTAAAGGATATTGACTAAATGTGCAAAGTGAATATTTTATATCAAAATATCACTAGAAAAGTTAATAGCTTCTTCCCTCATTTCTCTTAGCAAGATTTGGTGATTTCTTCTTTTATACATATTTATTTTCTCTTGCTATCGAGCAAATCCTTCATTAGATTTAATACTCATTAAAGAACAGTTTTATTTGAATTTGTGTTTCCACATACATGTAGTGTAGTATCCCAAACCCTAAAATACTCCAGTACATTTGTTGGATGGGATTATTTAAAGGTAATTGGACAACTATTGAATCAATATATCTCAATATTTTTTAAGGCCAACCTGTGTAAACATTGTCAAGTTAGGCTTTAGGAGCATTTTGCTCTAAGTTCATCTTTATCCCAAGGGTCTTTTATTTTTTACTTTTTTATTAGATCATAATTGTGTACATTACTGCATTCCAGATATCTTTTAAAGTCTTAACTCTAAAATAATGTATTTCTCTAACATGGAACAAAACAGAAAATTTCGAAATATTTTAACTCCTTTCATTTAGTTTCAGATTATTCAGTACAAATGTCTTTGGGTTGGTTATGACCTATTCATAGTTGGAATTACTGTCCATTGAAAATGTGAACATCATGAATAAAGGAAAATAAATTAAAATGTTAAAAACCCAAACAGAAGATGAACTGATGTAATGTGTTACCCCATTTTTTTCCATTTTGAAGAACTTTTTTGAGTTTATGTCATACATTGTTAATTGTATGTGATGAATTAAGCATATTGCAGAGGTATGGAAACAATGAAATAGTTTAGTATTGGTATTAAAAAGGTGAAAAATTCAGTTTTTGGATAATTGGTGTAGTTGTCTTGAAAACCAAAGAGTCACTGTAAGAAATTTTAATACTCTAAGCCTAAAAACCTAAGTACACCTTATTAAGTAGAAATAGAGATATTTAAAGAACTTTCTTTGTGATTATTACAGGGTAGACATGTGGTTGAAGAGAATCTATTTTTATTAAAACACACCCACATTCAATCTAGAGACATAATTTCAACATCTCAATGATTTTTTTCTTGTATTTTCTGCAAATGTCACCACCTTTGAGACTATTTTAATATAGATGGATTATATCTCTTCTCAAAGTACTTATGGCAGATAGATATCTGGTATTTCCCAAAAGAAGGGATGAGTGGAATATTATTCTAAAAAATTCTCATTTTGATATCCTTCACTTTACCTCCTCTTTTAAAACATTGAATCTGATGCTTAAGCTTTTTTCCTTTATTTTAACAAATGAAATGATATAAAAACCTTGCATTTTTTTCTGCTTATTATTGCCAGCATTTTTCTCTTTGCACTTAAACAAAAAATGCCTGTGGATTTACTTGAACTATCTGTGTAATTATCAGTCTTTTCATGTATACTGAACTGTTCTCTGTGGGTAATGAGCAGTTTATTTGGCATTAGCAGTAAGATAAATAGCTAGGTCTCAGATCCAGTTTGGTTTTGTCTATAGCACTATGTATTCCAGATAATCACAACACAAATATAATTACATATAGGACACGAGTATTTCTGCTGATGTGTCTATCCCCTGGAAAACTAATTTACAGAGATAGCACTACCTAGGTATTATTTAATACACATATCTGCCTTTGAATCCTCAATTTTCTCCTATGGATATCAAAACCCAATATTGACTGTCTTCTACCTCCAAAGCATCCAAAAGCAATGGTTCAAACTCCCAATATTTCCTAATCTTGGGCTGCTACATAGCATCATACCTGTTCTGTGGGCCTGTTGCTTACAGTGGATCGTTTTCAGGTATTGGGTGGTAGGATCAAGTCAATTAGGATTACTTCCCTCACTACTTCATCAATTATCAACTACTTTCCTAGCACTTATTAAGAGAACTAGAGATTGCTAAGTGGTTTAAGGAACCTGAAAGTTGTCTAAGACATGATTCTTACTTTAAGGAGCTAATAATGTCAACAGGAATATAATGCATTATTATTTTTTTATTATTATTGGGGATTCATTGAGGGTACAAGAAACCATGTTACACTGATTGCACTTTTGCATTTGTTGGGTTGAGTCCCTCTTACAATCGTGTTTTGTCCCCAAAAGGTGTGGCGCACACCAAGACCCCACCCCCCTCGCTCCTTCCCTCTCTCTGCTTTCCTTTCCCCACCCCTCCCTCATTCTTTCTCTCTCTGCTCTCATTATTTTTTTGACAGCCTCACTCTGTTGCCCAAGCTAAAGTGCTGTGGCATCAGCCTAGCTCACAGCAACCTCAAACTCCTGGGTTCAAGGGATCCTCCTGCCTCAGCTTCCCAAGGAGCTGGGACTACAGATGCTGGCCATAACATCTGGCTGATTTTTCTATTTTTAGTAGAGACAAGGTTTTTCTCTTTCTCAGGTTGGTCTCCAACTCCTGAGCTCAAGGTATCCTCCTGCCTCAGCTTCCAAAAGAGCTAGGATTACAGGTGGAGCCAGCACGCCCAGCTTATAGTGGATCCTCATATATGTCTTCTGTATGTTTTAAGCAACATCATCAGTGCCAACACTGCCATCATCACAATGATGGTGTCATTCATTCATTTTTTTATCTTTTATCAATTAATGGTTTGTATTATATATTGTTAATTAATTTTTTAAATTATCTGTGCTACAGCTAGTATGTGTTAAGCCTGTCTGAAGTGCTAGCTATATAACAGAGAACAAGATGAACTAGGTTGCTGACATCATGAAGCTTCTATTTTGGAGAGCTGAGACAGATAAAATGAACAAAAAAAATCTTTCTCTATGTATTATCAGTAATTAAATACAACATATGGTGTATGACATACTCAAAAGTGATGATGCTATGGGGAGAAACAAAGCTGATTAAAGGACCTGGAATCTTACTTTGGAGATGGTGATCTGGCAAGGCCTCCCTGAGGAAGGTGTGTCAGAGATGAGGCCTGAGTGATGGGAAAGGGGATTTGTGCAAGTCTATCAGGAGAGAACAACATTCCACGCAGCTCACTTAGTGTTAAACTTTCTCGTATATTTAATGTAAGAATTATTTATGAGTTATTCCATTTTATTCCTTATAACATTGAAAAATAGTTACCGTTATTATTCCTGTTCAGATAAAAAACAAAATAATTGAGACTCAGAACATTTTAGAAGCAAGTCCGCAACCTCAGAGCTATCAGGTAGCAGAGCTGGTGTCAAATCTGTTCGTACAGTGTATTTTAGGCATTTTTTTTTTCTAGAGAAAAGAAAATCCTATCATGTTTGCATAACTCAGGGAAACTCTCAAGAGAGGAGATATTTGAGCAGGATGTTGAATGACTGACAGTGTCTAGAAGTGGAGGAGTATGAAAGAGATTGGATGGAGCAGAATTCGGAGTGGAGCAGGGCTATGAAGATTGGAGCACCAAGGCAAATGCGAGGAAATGGTGATGAGACCAGCATGAAGTGCAGGGGTTTTACTCGAGAAGATCGTGCTGGATGAGGAATCTGGACCTTGGAAATACACAATTCTTTTTTAGACTCACATGTTGTATTTGACTATTTAGACACTTAGGAATGCCATTGGACTTTGGAGAATATAGTGACATAAGTAAAACCATGCTTTAGAAATGTTATGGCAGCAGGATGTAAAGTGGATGGAACAGGGAGACTTAGAGAGAGTTCATGAAGTCAGCAGTTTTTAAATGGAGCTATGTAGATACCATGGGTATCAGTGAGTCATTTTAGAAGAGCCACACATTCTCATCACTTTATGAACAGAAAACTACTTCTGTGTTAGATGTGACATAGTTCTATCATATTCAAAAACTGAGGCGCACAGTCAGAAGTCATTTCTTTAATTCTTTGACCTGAGTTAGAGTGACAGTGCATCAAGATCACAACCAGTCAATTTGAATTTATGGTTTATTCTTGTTTTTTTTTTTTTTTTTTTGTGGGGCTGAAAGGTCAGCAATTGCTAAATCTCTCTTCTTTTTCCTTTTTCTTACACTGTGAAATAATAAGACCACTTGCTCAGCTCTGCGAGTTAATAAATCAAACGTTTTTATGGTTCTTTGCCCAGACACATACTTGTGTTGCTTACTGCCCCTTTTTCATTGTCTCTTAGTTCTCAAGATGAATGTTTCACAACTTTTCAGACCATTGTGGGCTCTGATTTACAACAGTGTCCTCTCTCATTCTCTCACTCTGGCTTCTGAATAGGCTTGTGTAGGGCCTCACTGTAGAGAATCACCGACCCTTGCAGGACATACATTCTGAAGAAGACTCTCCCCTGGAAATCTATGGGAAGATTGCATTCCAGATAAGGGTTTATGGTTATAAGATAACTATCGCTCATCTTCATGATCTGGATGTTGCTACTCTAAAGCTGGTGACTTGGTGGACGCACTGTCTTGATTTATATTATACATATGAATGGGAATTCTAAAATGCAAGAGAAATGGCTCGGATGAGAAGTGTTGTATGAAAAAGAATTGTGGAGTGAGTCACTACAAAAAAGAGTGGAATTGACTTCTCCTTAGGCTTTCGGTTTATCGGAGTGAAAGACAATCACTTAGAGTGGTGGATCTGAGAAGGGGAACAGCAAACCATAAAACACTTCCTAGACCTGGTTTCTTCTTGCATTTAATGAGGGCCTAGTTTTTTAAGTCTCATGAGTTTATAACAGGTCTCAGTACTAAAAACTCTGTCTGAAAATTAGTTTTAATGTTTTAATGGAATCACAAGAGCTTGAATTATTAAATATTTGCTATTGTATTTATCTTTGTTTAAAGCATGGCTGCTCTATGGCCTACTTGGTGAATAGTGCACATGCGGTGAACTGGATATCTTCATGTTTTGTTTCATTATCCCCAAATAACTTAGCTATCTCTGAAAAAGAAAGCCGTATTAGAGAAAAGGATGAAAATCAGGTGGGGAATGAGATAGAAAGAAATGAGAGGCTCGGGAGTTTATAAACATCATTACAAAGGAAAGCTGGCATTCATTTCCAATCGCCGTCTGTACTTTGCTGCGGTAGATTCTGCTCACAGATTTCTAGTCAACAGAGCAGAACACAGAAGGAAAATCTTTGCTATACGTATTGTGAGAGATGTACAAGTTCATCTTTCCCCATCAGTCATATATCTTGCCAATTCCATTCATGTTGCTCATCAAGAAAATGTCATTAACCATTGATACAGAAGCACTTGTTTAATTTAGTTACTACATCATTAGCTTTTATGAGTGGTGGGGGAACTGTTTAAAAAGGACCTGGTGTGTTGACAAATGCACACTGCTCTACAGGGGGGGCATTTAGAATGATTTTCCCACTTCTAATCTTTTCCCTTTAGAAAAGAAATCTATAATGCTTCACGAATATTTGTACTTATATCTTTATTGTAGGTTCCATTGTAGAAAGAATAATTGTAAATGGACACTCTTTATTTCCATAATTATTTTGCAGAGTATTTTGGCTAGTTTTATAAGTCAATGCATTTTTAACACCATGGACATTTTTGGACAGCAAGAAAAAAGCTGTGCTGGTTTATCTCATGGAGAACTAAGATTGCCCCCCCAAAGGTAGCCATTTATAATATATGCACTTTTGAATAATTAAATGAACTACTGAAGAGGAAATGGATTCTAATCAGCTTTCAAACTGTGATTGTGCCATGCACTGAATCATTCCTTTATGAATACATTTCTCTTGGAGCATGTATAATTATGATACTTTTTTTTCTATCTCGGTAGGAACTGGGAAGTAACAGCCCTCCACAGAGAAACTGGAAGGGAATTGCTATTGCCCTGCTGGTGATTTTAGTTGTATGCTCACTCATCACTATGTCAGTCATCCTCTTAACCCCAGGTAATCTGTCTTTATTCCTCTCTTATGATGGTATTGTGGATGGTAATTTCACATTCAAATGCCTTAAGAGGGTAGCAATATGTGGTATCTTAGGGCACATTAGCATTGGTTGGAATTTTGTAAAAAAGCATAATCAGACATTTTCCAAATGACACAGTAATTCTGCAGTTCAAATATCATGCAGCACATTTTTGGGAAGCTGAAAATGTAAAATATTTAAATTGAGAATGCCAAGGAGATTTTTAGTCTTCCTTTCTACTAAGGGACTTACTATGTTTGTCAGTTTGATAAATGCAAGCAACGTTTGACTTTTGAAGATAAGGAAGTAGAGCCTGGAAATTTCTATAGGTAGATGATAACTCAACTGAATGGAAATGGAAAGAGTGGATTTGAGGGGAAAAGAAGATCTCAACAAAAGAAAGTAATCTAAGCTTCTATTTATGAACACCTCTTCTGTCTGTCTTCTTTTCCTTTCTTTTATTTCATTCTAAGTTTCTCTTCAGTCTAAAGAACCTCTACAAATTGTTCTAGCTATGATCTTTGGGCTATGTTCTTCAGATTAAAGAGTTTAACATTTACCTGGAAATTATCAGTAGGCTTAATTCTTCTTTGGGAACAATTTCAATACCCAGGAATTTTTTTACTCCTTTGTAGGTGCTAATAAGGAGAGCACAGAAAAGAGACTTGTTGGGGGTCTGTATTGTGGTTCCCTGAACCCAGTTGACCTGGTGCGATTACTCTGTTAAGCTAGAGAGTTCAACCCAGACACAGCAGTGATTTAAACAAAAATGAATGGAAACTGAGAGTAAAACTGGAACCGCCCAGGCAGCATGAGCAGAGCACAAAAGTAATCTACACAAGTTTCAGGGTAACAAAGAGAAGTTTTATTTAGGTAGAACAAAGGGAAGGTTTAGAGCATTTCCAAAGAAACTTGGAAGTGAGTCTGTCCCATGATGGAGCAGAGGTGAGAGAGATGCAAAGGCCTGCAGGGGTACAAAGACCCCTCCATTTGAAATTGTTTGCAACTCTTTCATTGGCCTCTCTGTGTCTCCAAGCAGGATTGCCCTTTTCTATTGGTCATTGATTGTCTCTTTCTATTGGTCATTGATTGGTTACTTGGGTTACTTCATTTTCTGATTTATGGGCCCTCCAGAATTCCTAGTTCAGCAGGCCAGGTTTTTCTCCCACCACCTTTTTAACTTCCTTTCTTAGTTTCCCTTTACAGGACTCAGTTTTAAAATTCCTAAAACTGTCATCCGGGTAAATTTGGCATGTTGCTACAACCCACCCACTTAACTGTCTTCCCCAAAACTAGACATGTATATGGCACAGTATTATGATAAATAATACTTATTAAGCTGGTCTGAAAAATCAACTGATATTATAAAGTTATAGCCTATTGTTGAATGTTCAGTTCCTTTCCCAGCTTTGTTATTTTATGAGTCTCTTAAACACATTGAACTTATTTCCTGATGTGCAAAATGTGATTAACGATAGCTCTTTTTCAGAGTCATTTAGTCAGGTAATTACAATGACCAATTATACAAATGGCAGTATCAATTGTTCTAATGTGAGACTTTGTCAAATATACCATCTTTGTAATAATATTGACTTTGAAAAGTATAAACTGCCAAAACTATGTTTTGTAGCTGTTATTTAAAATATGAGGTGATTGAGAAAAAAACTTAAGGGAGCCAGGAGGGAAGAAAGAGAAGAGAATGAGAACTGAAAGCAAAAAAAAAAGGAAAAAAAGAAATAGAAAATTTCCTGCTTAGAGCTGGCTTATCCCACATTCTTTTCAGGAACCTCCTCTTAACTGCCTCATTTGCACATCTGTAGGACAATGTAATTGAGCAATGTGATTGCTCTAAGTTGCTGCCAAATGCCAAGAATCTTTGTGAAAGGAAGATGTGCTTCAGCATGGTGTTTCACTTAAACATAAAATTTTAGCATAATTATAAAAAATGAATGACTTGGTTTTGGTGCCTTCTATTGGTAGCTATTAACTAGATGGAGGGTGTTGGTGTTATAATGCCTGTGTATTTCTGTTAAACTTGCTTCTTCTATCCCAATTCACTGTCAGATGCTAACTATCTCTCAGACCATAGTGATACTTCGGAATCCTAGAGAGTTTGGTATAATAGACCATAAAGAGTTGGCCAATCATTAAATTAAATTCCCCCTACCCAACCTTTCCACTTTCTCCAGGATAAAACCACAGTTTCGTTATGTTCATGTGGCCATATGCTTGCTTTAATAAATGGCAATAGCAAATTACTTTTGTTCATTCATTTACTCATGCACACATCCAATAGAAAATTATGGAATTCTTACTGACTCCCAGGTTTTGTGGTTCTGCTATCTCTCTTTTTTTTTTAAATACATGTATTTTATTATTCTTCGTTACATCATCCCCCCTGCACCCCTCCATGGTGAGACAGAATTGATTTACAGAAAAGAATACAGAAAACACCAAAGCTCCTGGTAGAGGGGGAGATTTCAAGTGGGGAGAGAGATGCTCTTTCCGTTCCTCTCCCGGTCTTTCCCGTCTCCTCCTCTAGGCCTCTGGCCTCAGGGTATATATAGGTGTATGGGTTCCTTGGCCCGGAATGGAATGAATACAGTCACTTCCGCCTGGGGCAAGGTGAGGCATAGTGTATGTTATTACACACCTAGTCATACATGTGTAGAACCCATATGTCACAGCTATTAACACTGCTTATTGGAGTCATAAAATTAATATAATTTTATTT
>CAUYRH010069554.1:0-13496 GCA_963574655.1 Perodicticus potto | reverse complement strand
CGGTGCCCTACTCCTTTGAGCCACAGGCACCGCTCTCCTTTTTTTTTTTTTTTTGTAGAGACAGAGTCTCACTTTATGGCCCTGGATAGAGTGCTGTGGCATCACACAGCTCACAGCAACCTCCAACTCCTGGGCTTAGGCGATTCTCTTGCCTCAGCCTCCGGAGTAGCTGGGACTATAGGCTCCTGCCACAACGCCCAGCTGTTTTTCTGTTTTGCAGTTCTGCCGAGGCTGGGTTTGAACCCGCCACCTTCGGTATAAGGGGCCGGCGCCCTACTCGATGAGCCACACGCGCCGCCCCCTCTTTTTTTTTCTTTATTGCAGCCATCATTGTGGATGTGAAGTTGAATCTCATGGTGGTTTTCATTTGCATTTCCCTAGCGACTAATGATTTTGAGCATTTTTTATGTGCTTATTGGCCATTTTCATATGGAGAAATGTCAATTCAAATTCTTTGTCTTTGACTTGCCTGAGTGAGAGTGAGACCCCCACTCCTAAAAAAAAATGGAAAAACCCAGCCGGGCGCTGCCGTGAGCGCCTGTAATCCCAGCGGCTTCTGAGGCTGAGGCGGCGGGATTGCCCACAGCCTGAGTCTGAGGTTGAAGTGAGTTACGATGTCATTGCACTCTGCTCAGGGCATAGGGTGGGACTCTGTCTCAGCAAAAAAAAAATGGCTTATCTGTCTTTTTATTATTATGTTGTAAGAAGTCTTTATATATAGAGTACACGCTGCCTGGCATGTACTCTAGATGTAAGTCCCTTATCAGATATATGAGATACACGATTTGCTATATTTTTTTCTAGTTATGTCTTTCACTTGTCTTTTCTTTTCTTTTTTTTTTTTTTTTAAGAAAGTCTCACTATGTCGCCCTTGGTAGAGTGCTGTGGCGTCACAGCTCATAGTGATACATGACAGGTGGCACCCCAGCCACCTCCGTAGAGCTGGGCGGACTAGCTGCCTACCCTTTGGCGGTGTTGGTGCGGTGGCAGCGAGGAGAGGAACCAGCGGGCTGGAGGATAGGCAGGGGCACCCCGCAAGAGGCTCCAATAGCCGGAGGGGCCAGACAACAGCTGGGAAGATGCCAGCACCTTAGGTTTCCTCCCCCTTGTACTTGCCCCCATTTCCTAGGCCTGGACAATTTCATGTAAGTTTCCTAGGCCTGGGAATAAAGGGATTGTAGCCATTCCTTCACGATCCAGACACGTTCTGGACTCGCCAAATATAACTACAGAGGGCCCCACGTGACTATATATACCCCTAGACAAAGAGCCTGGAGTTAGAGAGACAGAGACAGAGAGAGAGAGAGAGAGAGAGAGAGAGAGAGAGCGCTTTTCTCTCCCGACTTGGGTTTTGTCTCCCTACCTGGAGCTTTGGTGTTTTTGTCTTTTTTTCTGTAAATAAATCCTGTTTTACCACTGATCTGTGGTCCCCAGGTTCATTCTTCTAATCAACAAGACCAAGAACCTACTGAAGACAAAATTCTGGTATCAATAGCAACCTCAAACTCTTGGGCTTAAGCTATTCTCTTGCTTCAGCCACCCAAGTAACTGGTACTACAGGGGCCCGCCACAATGCCCAGCTATGTGTTTTGTTGTAGTTGTCATTGTTTTTTTAGCAGGCCCAGGCCAGGTTAGAAGGCACCAGCCCTGGTGTATGTGGTCAGCCCCTTAAGCACTGAGCAACAGGCGCCGAACCTGTCCTTTCATTTCTTGATGGCTTTTTTTTTTTTGCAGTTTTTGGCTGGGGCCATGTTTGAACCCGCTACCTCCGGTACATGGGGCCTGCACCCTACTCCTCTGAGCCACAGGCGCTGCCTGGCATTTTTTTTTTTTCAATTGAGACAGAGTCTTACTTTGTCACCCTCTGTAGAGTGCAGTTCCATCACAGCTCACAGCAATCTCCAACTCCTGGGCTTAAGCAATTCTCTTGCCTCAGCCTCCCAAGTAGCTGGGACACACACCCAGCTATTTTTGTTTGTTTGTTTGTTTAGCAGGCCCCTAGTTTGTTCTAACCCACCCTCCCCGAAGCATGTGACTGGCGCCCTAACCACTGAACTACCCTGCCCAGCCACTTTTATGACATTTTTGAGGAATAAATTTTTAAATTTTATGCAATGTAATTTATATATTTTAATTTTATTGCTTATACTTTTTGTGTTATATCTCAAAAGTCATTGCCTAATCCAAGTTCACAAAACTTACTCCTTTGGTTTTTAACTTAGAGTTTTATAGTTTTAGCTCTTACATTTATGTCTATGTTATATTTGGGGTTAAGTTTTATATATAGTGTGAGGTAGGAGTCAAATTTCATTAATTAACTTGTGGCTATCCAGGTTTTTTGGCACATTTGTTGAAAAGAAGGCTAGTTTCCAGAGTTTCATTGCTTTCTTGGAGGAGTAGATTTTTGAAGGTCCTTACTGCAACCCTCAGGAAATTCCTCCTGTGTTAATTTTTTTTTTTTTTTTTTTTGCAGTTTTTGGCCGGGGCTGAGTTTTAATCCGCCACCTCCTGCATATGGGGCTGGTGCACTACTCCTTTGAGCCACAGGCGCCGCCCTCTCCTGCGTTAAATTTTAAAGAAGAAAAATCATTGTGAAATTTGTTTTTAAATAAATTTGAATAGTGTTAAATGGGAAATTAATGGTTGCAATGAAAGATAATATTTAAATATCATTTTATTGTTAGTGACCCCACCCCGCATCTTCAAACTTGATGTCATGGACTGTGTTTTGTTTATCACAACATCCATGGTGCATACCACATGGGAAGCTGTCAGTAGATTATTGTCGAACAAATACATATGCGATGCCATTATATTCTCCTTAAAGTTATCGGTGATAGACCATATTAGTCTTTAAAAAAGTAGTTTTGGGGGTCTGATGTGGTGGCTCATGACTGTAATCCTAGCACTCTGGGAGGCTGAGAGGCTGAGGCGGGTAGATTGCTTGAACATGAGAGTTCAAGAGCAAGATCCCCATCTCTAAAAACAGCCAGGTGTTGTGGCGGGCGCCTGTAGTTCCAGCCCACTCGGGAGGCTGAGGCAAGAGAATCTCTTGAGCCCAAGAATTTGAGGTTGTTGTGAGCTGTGATGCCAGGGCACTCTACCGAGGGTGACAAAAGGAAACTTAATAAACCAGTAGTTTTGGTCATGTCTGTAATCCTAGAACTCTGGGATGCCAAGGCATGTAGATTGCTTGAGCTCAGGTGTTTGAGACCAGCCTGAGCAAGAGTCTGATCTCATCTCTACTAAAAATAGAAAAACTAGCTGAGTATGGTGGCAGGTGCCATTAGCCCCAGTTACCTGGGAGGCTGAGGCAAGATGATCACTTGAATAAATGACTTTAAGGTTGCTGTGAGCTATGACACTACGGCACTGTACTCAGGGTGACAGAGTGAGACTCACTCTGTCTCAAAAAAAGTATTTTCTGAATTGACTATGAGGCTTCACAATCAGAGTCATTACAGAAAATGTCATAGGATTTTTCTCCCTGGTGTTTTCTTTCTTTCTTTCTTTTTTTTTTTTTGAGACAGAGCCTCAAGCTGTCACCCTGGATAGAGTGCTGTGGCATCACAGCTCACGGCAACCTCCAATTCCTGGGTTCAAGTGAGTCTCCTGTCTCCGCCTCCCAAGTAGCTGGGACTACAGGCACCCGCCACAACGCCCGGCCATTTTTTGGTTATAGTCGTCATTGTTTGGTGGGCCCAGGCTGGATTCGAACCGGCCAGCTCAGGTGTACGTGGCTGGGGCTTTAGCCGCTTGAGCCACAGGTGTTGAGTCTCCCTGGTGTTTTCTTAAATAGTAGTGCTGCCAAGCTACACAAGCTCTGTGTAGTATAAAAGGCTTGCTGGGTCATCAAAATACAGTAAATTTCACTAGAAAATTCATTGGTGTTTGGAATATCTACTAACAGCCTCTTCCCACACCCCCAACTTTCTCTAAGTATCAAGAGAGCATTGGTTGGGTCTTTTGTTCAATGCTTAAGGCTATCATGAATTGTTGGCATTTTTTTTGAGACAGAGTCTCAAGCTGTCGCCCTAGGTAGAGTGCTGTGGCGTTACAGCTCACAGCAATCTCAGACTCTTTGGCTTAAGTGATTCTCTTGCCTCAGCCTCTCAAGTAGCTGGCACTATAGGTGCCTGCCACAATGCCCAGCTATTTTGTTGTTGTTGTTGCAGTTGTCATTGTTGTTTTAGCTGGCCTGGGCCGGGTTTGCACCCAACAGCCTCGGTCGGTGTATGTGGCCGGGGCCCTATCCACTGAGCTACGGGCACTGCCTGGATTGTTGGCATTTTAATCAAAGAATAATTTTAATCTATGTGTCATAGTTTGTTGATGTCATGGTTTATGGATAAATTTAGAAAATTTAGAAAGTGTTTGGATTATACACAAAATAAATATGTATTATAATAATCATGTAATTGTGGATTCTACATTGAATAAATTGATTTACTTAAATTAATACATACTGTGCCTCAAGCTCCCAAAGTCCTAAACTGCCTAGTATGGAGTCTGTGGTTTCAAACATTTGATTTAATGGACAAGTATAATGGTAATAATACCAGTAACTCATGCAATCAATCATGCAGTTCATATGCATGCCTTAGGGTGTCTCCAGGGCTCCAGCCACTGAGAGTATTCTTAGAGGTAGTAGATGCTGCTGATGCCCCCTGCATGTCCCCTTTACTAGGCTTTGCTCAGAAGTACTTGAAAAGTTATATCTTGCTCTACCCCTTCCTCCACTCACAGCCCAAAGCCAACTGACCCAGGAAGAGGCACAGACGCCTAGCCCGTTTGCCTCTGTGTGAGAAAATTCATGCACTAGAGCTTCCCTTGGGATCAGGCTGAAGTCAGATTTGGGCACAAACCTCATCTTTACTTGGCTTCTTCCTCAACTGCTTCCTATTTTCTTTACTTCTTCTTTTTTTTTTTTGAGACAGAGTCTTACTTTGTCATCCTCAGTAGAGCATGTCATAGCTCACAGCAACCTCAAACTCTTGGGCTCAAGCAATCCTTTTGACTCAGCCTCTAGCATAGCTGGGACTATAGGCGCCCACCACAACACCCAGGTATTTTTTTTGAGAGGAGTTCTCGCTCTGGTTCAGGCTGGTCTCGAACCCTGGAGCCTCGGCCTTCCAAGTGCTAGGACTACAGGCATGAAGCACTGCACCCGACCTTTCTTTACTTCTTTACAAGGTTTTTTTTCTTGAGAGTTCTTCAATCCTAAATTACTTCCCCAAGAATTCCCATCTCAGAATCTCCTTCTAGGGAATCTGATTCCGGACAGTGGGGACCCTGACTGTTTGGAGCTGCTGGTTTATGTAGACAACACAACTGTGTTTGGAAGTAAGTACTTTAGAGCAACCTGACAAGGGCGTAGATTTTTCTTTATTCCTCCATTTCTTAGTGCAAGAGAACTACTAATGATAAAGCTATTGAAACAGTTTTCCAGAGGCCCTCACTGGGGTACTTGTCAGCTATAGTGAGTTGGAATCTGTCTCCTTCACTTTTTAGCTTCTGTCTGATGGTTGCATTGGCGCAAAAACATGTATCCAGAGTTAATTTTTGTATAAGGTATGAGGATTAGGTCACTATTCATTTATGTTGCTTATGAGAAAAGGCTAACGTCCAGAAAAGGATGAAAATTGACAAAGTATTTTTCCAGGGTGTCTTTATCAGTCTACATTCCCACCAGCAATATATGAGTGATGCAGTTTCTCCACATTCTCACAAACATTTGGTATTGTCACTGTATTTTACTTTAGCCATTTTGTTCGATATAGTCATATCTCATTATGGCCTTAATTTGAATTTCCCCTATGGCTACTGATGCTTTACATTTTTTTTGTGTGCTTATTTGCCATCTGTATATTCTCTCTCTCTCTCTCTGTAGCCCTGGGTAGAGTGCCCTGGCATCTTCATAGCCTACAGCAACCTCAAACTCTTGGGTTTGAACAATCTTCTTGCCTTGGCCTCCCAAGCTGGGACTACAAGCACCCACCACAATGCCCAGATAGTTTTTCTGTTTTTAGTAGAGATGGGGGTCTTGCTCTTGCTCAGCCTGGTTTTGAACTCCTGAGCGCCAGCAGTCAACCTGCCTTGGCTTCCCAGAGTGCAAGGATTATAGGCATGAGCCACGTCATCGGGCTATGTATAGTCTTTTTTGTTTTTTTTAGACAGAGTCTCACTTTGTTGCCCTGAGTAGAGTGCTGTGGCATCACAGCTCACAGCAACCTCCAACTCTTGGGCTTAAGCGATTCTCTTGCCTTAGCCTCCCAAGTAGATGGGACTACAGGCGCCTACCACAACACCTGGCTATTTGTTGTTGTTGTAGTTGTCATTGTTGTTTAGCAGGCCCCGGCCGGGTTCTAAACCGTCAGCATCCAGTGTATGTGGCCAACACCCTAACCATTGAGTTACAGGCACCGAGCCTTGTATAGTCTCTTCAGTGAAATATCTCTTCATGATTTTGCCCATTTTCTAATTGGATTATTATTTTTTTTACTGTTGGATTTTGAGTTTTTTTTTTTTAGAGACAGAGTCTCACTCTATCGTCCTTGGTAGAGTGCTGTGGTGTCACAGCTATAGAGTGCTGTGGCATCACAGCTCACAGCAACCTCCAACTCCTGGGCTTAGGCGATTCTCTTGCTTCAGCCTCCTGAGTAGCTGGGACTACAGGCGCTCGCCACAATGCCCGGCTATTTTTTTGTTGCAGTTTGGCTGGGGCCGGGTTTGAACCCTCCACCCTTGGTATATGGGGCCGGGGCTCTACCCACTGAGTCATAGGCGCCGCCCGGATTTTGTGATTTAGAAAAATATATATTCTAGATACCATTTTTTGGTCAGATGTTTGCTTTGCAAATATGTTCTCCTGGTCTGTAGCCTGTCTTTCTATCCTCTTAACAATATCTTTCATACAGCAAAAGTTTTTTAATTTCGATGAAGTCTCATTTATTAATATTTCCTTTTAGCGTTAAGTCTGAGAGCTTTGCCTTGCATCAGATCTCAAAAGTAACCTGTTTTTTTTTTTTTCTCTAGAAGTTGTTATCTTTAACATTTTATATTTGTGCCTACGATCTATTTTGAGTTAACTTTTGTATAAGGTGGGAGATTTTGGTTAAGGTTCATTTTCTTGCCCATGGCTGCTCTATTGTTCCTTCCTCATTTGTTGAAGATTAACCTTCTCCCATTGAATTGCTGTTGCACCATTGTTACAAATCAGTGGCCAGTTCTTATATGAGGATATCTCCAGGTTCTCAATTTTGTTCCATTGATCTATGTGCATATTCTCCCACCAATGCTACAAAGTCTTTATTACTGTGTCTGTGTAAGTCTTGAAATCAGAATAGACTGCTTTCTTTTTCTTTATCCTATATTTTCAAATTTATTTTAGCTATTCTAATTTCTTTTTTTTTTTTTTTGAGACAGAGTCTCACTATGTCTCCATGTGTAGAGTGCTGGCATCACAGCTCACAGCAACCTCAAACACTTGAGCTTAAGCAATTCTCTTGCCTCAGCCTCCCAAGTAGCTGGGACTACAGGTGCCCGTCATGATGCCCAGCTATTTTGTTGTTGTTGTTGCAGTTGTCATTGTTGTTTTACCTGCCCGGGCTGGTTTCAAACCCGCTAGTCTCGGTGTACATGGCTGGCCCCCTACCCACTGAACAACGGGTGCCACCTAAAATGTATTTTTTTGTTGCAGTTGTCATTGTTGTTTAGCAGGCCCAGGCCGGGTTTTAACCTGCCTGCCTTGGTGTATGTGGCTGACGCCCTAACCACTGAGATGCAGGCACCGAGCCTATTCTAATGTCTTTACCTTCCTTTAGAAACTATAGAAGCATCTTGTCCACATCTACAAAAATATGCTGGGATTTTGATAGTAATTGGTTATACCCATATATAATTTTAGGGTGATTGACATTTTTACTGTGTTGAGTTTTGCAATGCATGAAATACATTTATTTAAAATTGTCTTTGTATTTATTTCATCAGCATTTCATAGTTTTTAGTATGTAAGTTCAGTGCATGTATTGTGAGATTCACACTTATTTCAGTTTTTGAGTAATTATAAATTATATTGTGTTTTAAATTTTGATGTTCACATATTCGTCCTTAATATGTAGAAATACAATCGATTTTGTATGTTGAAATCATATTTTGTGACTTTGCTGAACTCATGTATTAGTTGTGGAATATTTTGGTAGATTTCTTGGGATATTTTACATAGACCATCATGGCATCCGCAATTAGGAAAAAAAATTATTCCTTTCTGAGTTGTATACATTCTATTTCTTATCTTATTGTGATCATTAGGAAGCCCGGTATAATGTTGAACAGCAGGAATGAGAGTGGATATCTTTGCGTATCTCCCAGTATTAGGGAGAAAGCATTTATTCTTTCACTATTAAGTATGATGCTAATGGGAGGACTTTTGTAGATGAGTTTATTAAATTGAGATAGTTCTCTTCTATTCTTAATTTGCTGTGATTAAAAATAAATTATGAAATCATGAATGGATGTTATATTTTGTCAAATCCATCTTTTGTATCAATTGATATGGTCATATGACTTTTTTTCTTTATCTCATTGATATGGTGGATTATATCATTTTGTTTTGTCTTTTAACGTTGAACAAGTTTTGTATACCTAAAACAAACCTCACTTGGTCATGATGTATAATTCTTTCTATACATTGCTGAATTTTGTTTGCTGATGTTTTGTTGAGAAATCTTATGTCTACATTTATGAAGGATGTTAGTGTGTAATTTTCTTTTCTTGTAGACGCTGTCTGGTTTTGGTATTAGGATAATAGTGGTTTCATGAAACGACTTGGGAAGTCTTCAGTCTCTTATTTTTCTGGAAGAGATTTTGTAGAAGTGTTGCTAATTAAAAAAATTTGATATAGTTCTCCAGTGAAACTATCAGAACTTGGAGATTTCTTTTTCAGAAACTTTATTTATTTATTTATTTGTTTATTTATTTTGAGACAGAGTCTCACTATGTCACCCTTGGTAGAGTGCCCTGGTGTCACTGCTCACAGCAACCTCAAATTCTTGGGCTTAAGCGATTCTCCAGCCTCAGTCTCCCAAGTAGCTGGGACTACAGGCACCTGCCACAACGCCCGGTTAGTTTTTGGTTGTAGTTGTCCTTGTTGTTTGGCAGGCCCGGGCTGGGTTCAAACCTGGCAGTTCCGGTGTATGTGGCTGGCTCTCTAGCCACTGAGCTACAGGAGCCGAGCCTTTCAGGAGCTTATAAAAAGTATAAATTCAATTCTCTCAGTAGGTCTAATAGGCAAATGATGCAGTTGGTGTACATGATTTGAACACAACTTAACTCTTAACTTAGGTTTTACTTCACAAGAACAGAACCTGCCCCACTAGTGTAAGCACAAGATTGAAAGAAGAGAGTAGAGTGCAACCCCTCTGCAGCAGACAGAGATCACAGACGCCAGAGAAGGAGGCTAAACTGTGCACGCTGAGATCCTTTTTACAAAGTCATCAGTTTCATTGTTCCTCCTTGGGGAAGAACAAGTAAGGAGTAGGAGGAGAGGTCAGGATCATTATTCTAAGGGGGGAGCTCTTGAAAATATTTTTTTCTGTTCATTTCAAATTAATATAAGGGTGCAGGTATTTAGGTTACATAGTTTTCAATTCTAAGGTAAAGTTCAAGTTGTAGTTGAGCCCTTCACCCAGGGGATGTGCTCTACAACCTCACATCCTGCACATTAGTTGAGATCCCACCAACTGCCCTCCCATCTCCCCTCCCCCTTGCTAGACTATATTTGTATTTTAACTTTTGCACTTGAAAATATTAAGTTAAAGGAGAAGTGGTATGCCCCCCAAATAGCTACATGACAGCACACTTCAGAAGAACCAAACCATTTTGCAAAGTATAACATACTTTAGAGATTTTTCTGCATCCTACCCTTAACAGAAAAGGGCATTAATATATTTCTAAATAGAACAAATTTATTCTTAAGCCACAACTTTAACGAGAAAAAATGCTGCAAACAAAATAATAGAGATATTTAGACTATTTTAAGCACAGATGAATCTTAAAGATGCATACATCCTGATTATAGTAGATTGCATCCCCTTGGATTGGATCCTGTTTGATTATCGTCCTCCTATTATTTCTTCTTATTTTTATACATCTAGTTATTTTCCATCTTCATCTGAGGATCCTGAACCTCTTCGGTGGAGGTACAATTATCATCTTTGACAGCATATCTTACTGATACTGGGACTCAGGGAACAAGTACTTCACTTCATCTGCAGCAACAATGGCTTTAACAGCATCAAGCAGAGATCCTTCCCCAGGAACTTCGAGAAGACAAAAGCAATTAAAGAAAGAATCATTCTATACCTGCTAGATTGGCGATAAAAAGGATCTGGACTAATAAACTGCTAGTGGGAATGTAAATTGTTTTCAGCTAGCTGTAAAGTGGAGCACGTGCACACCCTGTGACCCATAAATTCTATTCCTATGTATGTACCCAAGAGTCATGTTCGTCAAAGGGGAGTATGATATTAGTGTCTTGTGGGGAAGTGATTTTTCCTTCTACTGGTAAGTACAAGACATTATAGGACGTTTAACATCCCTGGTCCTAACCCTCTGAATGTCTGTTGTACTCTGCTATCACTGTGGTAATCAACTCTCCCCAGGTGAGAACTACTGGTTTAGAGAAACTTGATAACTGCACCAATAGATGTGTAAAAGAATGTTCATTAGAACTGCTCTTACCTGGAAATAGCCCAAATGTTCCCAATGGAGGAGGAATGAATAAAATAAATTGTGGTGTAATCACATAATGGAATAACTTAATGCTCTCATGATGTCAGCATATCAGCTCTCCCTTGCCTACAGCAAGGATTTTAATGTGAGAGAAAAGAAATTATTGTATTTTATTTAGCTGCTTTTGTCCAGTCTCTAAAAAAAAAAAAAAAAACACCAAAAAAACTAGTTTGAAAATTACTGTGATTTGGAAACAAGCTCTGGGCTTTAGTAGGGACCCCACCAAACAAATGTAGTATTGTAATGAGACATCGTCCCCTTTCATTACCAGGTTGTTCTATAAAATATATGAAACATGTAAGACTTAGATATAATACTGGCTGAAGCAATTTGATTATGATACATCATTCTAAATTGAGGTACTGATATTATTATCGAAATGAAAGTGCATGGTTGGCTTTTAGCTACATGATTTATAAGGTGGATTACTATGCCTGAGCATCCCGGCCTGTGAATAGGTCTGATCACCTTTGATGTAATTAAGTGGCTCAGACTCTGGATATCTGTTAGTCTTTGATGTATTTGGATAGCCTGGATCCTAAATGTTTGCTAATTTTCATAAAAATCGGGACTGCGACGGTTTTGAAAGATAGAAGGCCTAATGTTTTTTTTTTTTTAATTTCTTAAATAGCCTGGAAATAATTCATATCACTAGTTTGTGCTACAGCTATTATAACCTCTGATACTTACTTTAAAATGTGCTCTTCCTTCTCTGACTAGGCACAGTCTTTTTGAGGATCCAGTTTCTTTAGGGGCACTCTTAGGTTCTTGAAATAATTTCACCCATTCTTTTTCTCTATCAGTGTGAGACATGATATGATCTGTGAAGAATGATGAGAAATTATGACACACAATTTCTCTTTGGTTGAGGACCTTCCACTTTCTTCCCCACTGGATCACGGATGACAAGCACTGGAAAAATATATGTGTGTGTTTTATTCATAGTTTGCTTCTTGTTTCACTAATAAAATTCGAAAGCTAACTTTCTTACCCTTCCATTTACTAGTTGTGTGACCTTGGCTAAGTTACCTAAACTCTCTAAGCCTGTTTCCTCCTTTTAAAAGTGGAGTGGATCACCTACTTCATAAGGTTGCTATAAGGTACATCATAGTGTACCCAGAAGGTGTGGGATCTGGCCTTTTTGTACATTAACAAGAAGTTTTAGCTGGAAGTGGTGGCTCACACTTGTAATCCTAATGCTCTAGGAGGCTGAGAGGGGTGGATTGCCTGAGCTCAGGAGTTCAAGACCAGCCTGAGCAAGAATGAGACCCCATCTATAAAAATAGCCAGGCATTGTGGCAGGTGCCTGTAGTCCCAGTTATTTGGGAGGCTGATGCAAAAGGCTCTCCTGAGCCCAAGCGTTTGAGGTTGCTATGAGCTACAATGCCACAGCACTCTACCCTGGGCAACTGAGTGAGACTCTGTCTCAAAAAAAAAAAAAAAAAAGAAAGTTAACACTATTTACAGGGTTTAGATAGTAATTCCTAAGAGCAATTATTTCATAACATAAGGCATATTATGCAATACGAGACAGAAATGTAATAAGAAATAAATTAGTTTGAATAGTGAATAAAAATACATAAGAAATCTAAATGGCCAATAAACATAGTAAAAGTATCCTAACCTTCTTAATAGTTAGGGAACTTCCAGTTAAAATGACCAAATTGCTAGAAATTTTAAGAATAATAATAATGGGTTATTGAGTGGCATCCATTCCGTCTCATCACCAAGTGTTTAAACCTTAGTGAGACCAGAGGAACAGGGAAAAGTAGGCCTACTTAACTGAAAGACAGGAAAAGCACCTGTCTCAAGCATATTAACCTTCACTGGATTGTAGCTTGGGATGTTCGTGGATATTTTATATTTCTTTTCTCATACTATGGGACTGATCCAAACTCTTAACATCATGTTAACGACAAAAGACATCTATTTCTTCTTCTTTTTTTTTTTGGAGACAGAGCCTCAAGCTGTCGCCCTGGGTGAGAGCTGTGGCATCACCACTCACAGCAACCTCCAATTCATGGGCTCAAGCGAGTCTCCTGCTTCTGCCTCCCAAGTAGCTGGGACCACAGGCACCCGCCACAACGCCTGGCTATTTTTTTGTTTTTCTGCAGTTTTTGGCCAGGGCCAGGTTTGAACCCATCACCTCCAGTATATTGGGCCAGCGCCCTACTCCTCTGAGCCACAGGCGCCGCCCCGCCTGGCTATTTTTTTTGGTTGCAGCCGTCATTATTATTTGGCAGGCCTGGGCTGGATTTGAACCTGCCATTTCAGGTGTATGTGGCTGGCGCCTTAGCCAGTTAGCCACAGGCACCAAGCCAAGACATCTATTTTTTACTTTTTATTTATTTTTATTTTTACATATACATGTGTTTATTAGGTTTCCACTTTTTGACGTCACAGAATTTAAAAGGTTTAAAATTTAATAATAATAACAATGTTTAAGATAAGGACTAGAGGGGTGGCGCCTGTGGCTCAGGGAGTAGGGCCCCAGCCCCATATACCGAGGGTGGTGGGTTCAAACCTGGCTCCAGCCGAACTGCATCAAAAATTAGCTGGGCGCTGTGGCGGGCGCCTGTAGTCCCAGCTACCTGGGAGGCTGAGGCAAGAGAATCGCTCAAGCCGAAGAGGTGGAGGTTGCTGTGAGCTGTGACTCCACAGCACTCTACGGAGGGCGATAGAGTGAGACTCTGTCTCTACAAAAA
>CAUYRH010069552.1:0-19000 GCA_963574655.1 Perodicticus potto | reverse complement strand
TTGAGCCCAGGAAATGGAGGTTGCTGTGAGCTGTGATGCCACAGCACTCTATCCAGGGTGACAGCTTGAGGCTCTGTCTCCAAAAAAAAGAAAAATATTTTCCTGGCTTGAAAGAATCTATGTAGACTTTCATAGCAATTTTCAAAAGCATCTATCTTTTGTAAAGAGCAAACTGAAGACTAAAAGAACATGAGGTTATTGTACTTTTATAGTAAATTTAATTCCCTTTTTCTAGTTTGTTAAAATGTTTTATTAAGAATGATAAAACAATTGGGGAAAATGTATTTTTACTTTGATTGATTCCTACCTCTTTTTATTTTTTTTCTGTTGTGGGCCACCAAGGATATGAAATCATTTCATATGTTTTCTTATATTCTTTTTCGTTGTTGTCATTCTAGCCACGATGTGATATTATATATGAAGTTTTTAACTACAAGATAATATTACATGGGGGTACCCATATTGGTTAAATACCATTGGCATATGTTAATTTATATTTCTAAGCACTAATGTTTTTGCCTGTGAAGCATTATTTACCCTGACTCTTAAATTTCTGTAAGTAGTGATTATATTAAGATTAGATTTGTTGTCATATAAAATAGTGTTTGCCCTTACTCTCTTCATAATACTATTCAATAAATTCCAAATAGAAACTGTTGGTTAAAAAATAGATAAAAGGCTCAGACTAAGCAGAAGTTTAACCTGGCATGAAGCAGCAAATTTAAGTTATGTTAAAGAGAATTCCTAAGTGTCCATTCATCCATCCATGAACATTTAAACTGTTTTCACGTCTTGGCTGTTGTGAATAATGCTGCAGTGAACATGGGAATGCAGACATCGTTACAAGGGGATGATTTCATCTTTAGGTATATGGCCAGAAGAGGGATTCCTGGGTCATAGGAGAGTTCTATTTTTAATTTCCTTAGGAACTTGCATTCTGGTTTTTCATAATGGCTATCCCGATCTACATTCTCACCAACAGTGTACTATCCTCACCAACATTTGCTACCTCCTGTCTTTTTGATAATAGCCATCCTTATACATGTAAAGTTTTTTTTAATGTGGTATATACACACAATGGAATATTATTCAGCCTTTTTAAAAAGGAGATCATGCCATTTGCTACAAATGGATGGACCTGACCGACTCTATGCTGAGTGAAATAAACCAGACGTATATTGTGTGACCTCATTTTATGTAGATTTTTTTTAAAGAGTTCAAATACTTGGAGACAGATAAGGAAATAGTGGTTACTAAGGGCTGAGGCAGAGTTCTGGGCAGTCAGGAAAAGGGAGACAGAGGTCAAAGGATACAAAGTAGCAGATATGTAAAATGAACAAGTTTAGAGACCTAATGTATAACATGAGGACTAAAGTTAATAGATTGTGTTGTACTTGGGATTTTTTTAAATAAGTAGATTTTAGATGCTCTTGAGACCAGAAAAAATAACTATGTAAGATGATAGCTATCTTAATCTGCTTTGCCATAGTAACCATTTTACTATCTCTGTATATCTCTAACATCATGTTGTAAACCTCAAATATACACAATAAAATTTGTTGAGGGAGAGAGAGAATACCGAGTACTAGTAGTAACTTATTCTAATGACCTGCATCTTTTAATTAATGGAGTTGTTTATCAAGCTCCAGACAGCCAGGCAGGAGTCTCTCCTATTATTTTTGGAAGCATACAATCTTGCACATTTTGTGTTAAGTGTGGAACGAATCCAGTGATCTCCATGTAATTCATAGGAGTCTTTCCAAGCCTAAAAGATTTAGTTGCCAGTGTTAATAAGATGTGGATTTTTGGCCATATTCTTGTTCACCTGGTCTTTTATGCTGCTTGATTTTTGTGTCACTGTTGAAATTAAGACTTGTTTTATCAACCTCGGTCATTTTTAATGGTGTGACATGGAATGAATTAGAACCTCCCTGGGTAAATGTGTAGGAAACAAGTCAGATCTTATTTCTATTAATGAAGGAATTAAATAATTTTTCCTCCTGAAGTGGTCTAACTGAAAGGGGCTCACTTGAACCTAAATGACTTCAATCTAAATCAATATAAAATAACTTAGTAGGCACTTACTAATTTTTAGGTCTCTGAGGAATGAATGGGTTGGTAAGGAGAGTAGATGGCTAAAATCAGGCCATTACTTTAGTTTAGTAAATTAGAACACAGAATCCCAGAATCTTAAAGCTTGAAGAATCCTTAAACAGCTCAGGGGGTCTATGGTTTAGATGAGCAAACAGAGGTCATAGTCAAGTAATAATACCTGCTCAAGGGCAGCAGCTAGTAACTCAGCTTGAACCAAACTCTCGGGGCCAGTCCAAGTCCAAGGATCGCTCCACAGGTCACTCCATTGCCTTTTATAGCTTGAGTAAAATTTGTCTTCTCTTGAAGTCACTGAGTTTTAAACTCTCTGCTAATAGGACCATGGCATATCAATGGATTTTTTGGGAGGGAGGGAAGGAGAGCCGAGCCTGCTCTGTCACTCAGGCTGGAGTACAGAGGTGTGATGCTGGATCACTCTCACCTCAAACTCTTGGGTTCAAATGATCCTCCTGCCTTAGCCTCCTGAGTAGCTGGGACTACAGGCATGAGTTACCACACCTGGCTAAATTTTCAATTTTTGGTAGAGATGGGGGTCTCACTATATTGCTTAGGCTGTTCTCAAACTCCTAGGCTCAAGTAATCTTCCCATCTTGGCATCCCAACATGCTGGGATTACAAGTGTGCCTGGCCTATCAATGGAACATTATACAGCCATAAAGATAATATTTATGAAGCTTATCTAATCACACAGAAAAGTGTCTGAGGGTAATGATAAAGGGAAAAAAGGAAATAAAGCTGTTCATGTAGCATAATGACAATTCTTTTTAAATAGGAAAAAAGTGTAAAAACATTAGAAAGTCATTTATGCTTATATTTAAATGGTGATGCTGGCCAGGGCGGTGGCTCACAACTGTAATCCCAGCACTCTGAGAGGCCAAGGCGGGTGGATTGCCTGAGCTCAGGAGTTGGAGACCAGCCTGGGCCACAGTGAGATCCTGGCTCTAAAGATAGCCAGGCATTGTGTCTGGGGCCTGTAGTCCCAACTACTTGGAAGGCTGAGACAAGAGAATCACTTGAGCCCAAGAGTTTGAGGTTGCTGTGAGCTATGACACCACAGTACTCTACCGAGAGCAAGAGGGAGTCTACCTCAAAAAATAAATAAATGGTGAGTCTAGGAAAACATTTTCCTTTATTCCTACTTTCTAATATTTTAAAACTTTATAAGCATACACTTTTTTTTTTTTTTTTTACAGTGGATAAGGGAAAACAACTGTTCTGCTGCATTCAAAGATAATTAGGGCAAAGCCCTTTATGTGATGAGTCTGAAGATGCTTCTGAGGCAGAATAAGCTGGCAACCACAGAGAAAAGCAAGCCATCTGCTAGAGAAGGTGAAGGCAGGATGCTGGTTGTGCTCCTCTGGGCTTGCTTTCACGAGGAGACCAGGATGGGATATATAAATCGGGCCAAAGAAGGCAGGAGAGCTTTCTCTACCTAGCCCTCAGCCTGAGCCTTGGAAGACAGGAGTGACTTAAAGGCACAATGGAGTCCCAACAGTGTATAAGCATTCCTTTCTCTCTGTATCCCTCCCACTCTGTATCCATCCAGCTCTTCTTTAATAAAAACCATTCTGACAGGGGTAAGGTGATATCTCATTATGATTTAAATTTGGATTTCCCTGATGATTAGTGATGCTGAGCTTTTAAAAAATATGTTTCTTGGTCATTTGTCTGTCTTCTTTTGAAAAACTTTCCTACCATTCAATCCAGCAATCACACTACTGTGTATCTTCCCAAAGGAAAAGTCATCATTTTATCAGAAAGACACCTGCCCTTGAATGTTGATTGCAGCACAATTCACAATTACAAAGATGTGGAATCAAGCCAAGTGCCCATCAACTCATGAGTGGATTTACAAAATGTGCTGTATATACACACATATACATACAGGTACATATATATACTTATATACAAGTATATATACCCATATATACAAATGTACAGATATATGTACATATATATGTTTATGTGTACATTTAAACCCCATGGAGTATTAGTCAGCCATAAAAAGGAATGAAATAATGTCTTTTGCAGCCACTTGGAGGGAACTGGAGACTATTATCCTAAGTGAAATATCTCAAGAATGGAAAAACAAACACCACATGTTCTCCCTAATAATGTGGAACTAATCAACGGGCACATGTTGGTGCAGAAAGAGGTAAGAAGTATTGAAAATCAAGACAGGGGGTAGGAGGAGGGGGGAGGGGAAACCTACCCTAACAGGTACAATGAGCAAGTTTCAGGTGAGGGGCACACTCACAGCTCTGACCAAAACATTATAAAGTTATTCATGAAAAACGAAAACAATTGTACCCCCTTAATATCTTGAGATTAAAATAAATACATTAATTAAATAAATGAAGGTGCAATGGAGGGACTCTGTCCCTGATAAGACCAACCTCTAAGGAGCCTCTCCCAGCACCAGGGCGCAGACTTGAGCAGTCAGCTGAGCCTGAGCGTGTGCTGACAGAGAGGCTCCTGACCCAGATCCAGCAGCGAACCTAATTAAAATGAGGAGGCCCTGTGCTTCCTGCAGCGCCCGCTGCTCGTTTAAATCATTACTGTGAAGCAGCTATCAGCTGTCACTGCTGCTCTCAACACGCCAATCTAGAACCCCTTGCCTGGATTGCAGTCCATTCAGTAGATTCCTTCTGAACTTCTAGTGGTCCTACTTGCTCTCCTACAGTTAAGCGCTGAAATTTCTTTTTAACAACTTTGCTGAGGCATAGTTAACAAGAAATGAATGGCACATATTTAAAATATGCGTTTTGAACAGTTTTAACAGATTTATACACCCATGAAACCACAACCGCTAATAAGATACTAATTTTTTCATCAGTC
Organism: Perodicticus potto; assembly: GCA_963574655.1. Classification (NCBI taxonomy): domain Eukaryota; kingdom Metazoa; phylum Chordata; class Mammalia; order Primates; family Lorisidae; genus Perodicticus; species Perodicticus potto. The sequence continues at coordinate 14,050 of CAUYRH010069552.1, read as the reverse complement.
CAAAATTTCTTCCTGCCCCTCCCTTTCAGCTTCCTCCAAACCCTTCCCCCACCCCCAGGGAAAAATTCATCTACTGTCACTTTAATCATTTTTTATTTGCTAAAAATGTATTCAAATGGAATTATGCTGTACACACTCTTCTGTGTCTGATTTCTTTAACTCAGAATAATGGCTTTGATGTTCATGCAAGGTGTTAAGCATAACAGTAGATGGTTTCTCCTTATTGATAACCAATATTCCATTGTATGGTTCTATAACACTGTGTTTATCTATTCATCTGCTCATAGACACTGGAGCTGTTTCCATTATTATGAATTAAGCCTCTGTGCAAATTTAGTACATGTTTTTGTGTGGGAAAATGTTTACATTTCTCTTGGGTAAATACTTAGGAGTAGAATGGCTAGATGATGTTAGGTGTGTGTCTACCTTTTTAAAGAAAATAAACAACTGTTTTCATCTTATACACCCATAGCCGTCCCTGAGAGTTCCAGTGGCTCCATATCCTCGTCATCATGTCATCAGGTGGCATATTCAGTCTTTGATTTAGCCACTCTGGTGGGTACCTAAGAGGTGTTTTGTTGTGAGCCACACCTCCGCATCCCCTCTCAGTCTCCCTGTGAACGAAACCCCAGAGGAGCAGAATGGCACCCCCACTTCAACTTTGGGGGTGGTTGGTTTACTTTTCTCTCTGCTTGAATGTTTATTCCACTCTAGAAATATCTTTAGATCCACTGCAAAATGGCTTTGCTTCTATGTCAAAATGATTCCTAAATTTCCTTTCTGGAGCTTTCTGTTCTACCCTGATCATGGAAACAAGCCATTGGCCATAGAGTCTCCTCACACTGTGTGTTTCCCGAGGCTGCCGTAACATATTACAATAAATTCAGTGGCTTGAAACAGCAGAAATTTATTCTCTCACATTTCTGGATTTCAGAAGTCTAAAATCAAGAAGTAAGCGAGGGCAGGAGAGTTCTTCTGGGGCTCAGAAGGAGAATCTGCTCTGTGCCTTCTCTAGCTCCCAAGAGCTGTCAGCAACCCTTGGCTTGTGGCCATATCACTCCCATCTCGCCTCTGTGTTCCCATCACACTCCTCTGGGCCTGTCTCTCTTACAAGGGCACTTGCCATTGGATTTAGAGCCTGTCAGAGTAATGCAGGATGAGCTCCTTTTCTCAACATCCTTTAATCATACCTTCAAAGACCCTTGTCTAGATAGGTATCACACAGATTCCAGGGATTTCACATGGATAGCTTTAGGGAATGGAGTGGGTGATTTTTCAACCCACTACACTTATCAAGAAACAGGTCTGATGCTGGACACTGAATGTTGACCATCTGATTTCCTTAGTAAAGAAAAAATAATACCTGTGAGGCATTATTCTAAATTTTTGGATAATACAGGTTTAAAGAGGTATCTTGCAGAGTCTAGTGCCAGTTGGGGGGAGGCATAGGTAATAAAATCCAGTTTTTACTGCTTCCTATAGTGCTCTTTGCTTCTTTGTCACAGAGATTTTTGAACTTCCTGAAGGCAGAAAGTTGCAACCTGAAACTGGTTTATTAAGAGGAATCTTCAAGTTAGCTGTACCAACTTTGCTTCACAGTTGAAAGTTCTAAGGTGGTTTTTGGTCAGTGGTTGTTAATTAATTCAGGCTTCATAACAGATTCATGAAGAGGTTTTAAGAAATGCTCAGTTCATTTCCTGAACCAATATATTGTGGGGTCTAGCTTTTTTTGAAACTCCTCAAAGCTTTTGTGCAGCCAGGACTGAGGAACCCCGGGATTCTCTACCAAACCTGTGGCTTCTGTGCTAAACCATTCTCCTTGGAAGACCCTCCAGTAGGTTAATTCTACTCAGTGATCAGAAATGACCTTCAGTTTCTTTCAGGGTCTAAGCCCAAGCCCCGCTGTACACTTACCCACCAACTCTCTGGAACCTGGAAGGTGTCTGCCTTAGAGGTCAGCTCATTGGCTCATCAATTTAAGTTCTAAAGGTCTGGGTGATTGGGTGAGTCTGTTTTATAACTCGGCCCACGTTCTCTCGTTCTCTTTGTCTGTCATCACCCAGGTGCTTCTAATAGAGAGAGAGCTTCCAGACCCTTACCTGTGGAAAGTTATATCGCAAAAATACATCGCTCAAAACTTTGCACACAGAGACAAGCTGAAAGACATCATTTCCATCAAAGGAATATGGAGTCAATTGTAATTTCTCTTCTTTGTATTAAGAAAGGCATATTATTTCCTTCCTTTGCATAATTGAATTGGCTGGCTGGATTTCATCTGATTTTCTTTCTCTCAAAATTGCCTAAGGATTAAAAGGAAACATGGAGAAGTTTATCCCCCAAGTAAATACTTGGGAGACAGTTCTGGGACCTTCATATTTGCACCTTTGAACACAGTAATTAAGGAATTTAGATACTAAGTTGATATGCTTCAAATGTTGACTTAGAATATCTTACTTAGTATTAGTGCATTTCCCACACACCCTGTTGAATATGATTCTATTGGGCTTTCTTGTACTTGATGGTTCATAACAATTTCTCTTACCCAACACAATTCAGCTGAGAAATTCCTACTTTTCAGGTTACTTTTCACAAAACCTATTAAGTGCAATGTGTATTGTTTTGATTTGGGGGTTTATATTAGAGTCTGCTTGCATATTTTTCCATATAGAACTGGGGGCTCCTCAAGGCTGTCTTGGCATTCATTTTCATCTGGGTGGTCCACGCTCTTTAGAAAAGACAAAGGAAGAGAAATTGGGTGTGATTGCCTGGTAATCTCTAAGATCCTTCCAAATCAAAGTCTATTTTGCAGAATACTTCAGCAAAAATGCTAAGTCTAATTAAATCAGATGCCTGAATTTGGGTGCTGCCAAATGGAAGAAGGGGCTCCTGAGAGGGCCCTTCTGCAAAATATAAAAATCCCATGAGTGGGATGGCACCTGTGGCTCAAAGGAGTAGGGCGCCGGCCCCATATGCCGGAGGTGGTGGGTTCAAACCGAGCCCCAAAATGGCCAAAAAAAAGTGCTACTCCAGTGGGGGAAAAAAAAAAATCCCATGAGTGGAGAATGAGTCCTGAATTTCCCCTCTTCTTGGCCACACAGCAAAATGGATCTAGGGGACTGTGTGTTGTTATCCCTATTCCCTAGTGTAAGTCTGAAGTGTGTGAGCAGCTTTCTGAAAATAGAAACCCGGGGAACTATTATCTGAAAGAATTGTGCACAATTTCATATTTTCCATAGAGGACTCAGTGGGGAAATATAAAAATTTTCTCATCTGGATGTGTTGAGAGAGGGCAGTCCTCACCTGTCTGAATGGTTGGGAAAACGAGTCTCAGAAACTTCAAATGGAGGCTTGCCAAGAGATCTTGAATTGTATCTCTGTCCTCAAATGCCCAGTAGGTAGAGGGTGTGGCCTGAAAAAAAGTTTGTACAGTAATAATTTTCTATTCAGTCATCATGACAAGTACAGTTCCCACGGTTGGTTGATTTGGGTAGTTTGGGCCATGGCAGAACTGACGGGAGTGCCACATCCTTGACCGGACTTGGTTGTTATGAAGGTCAAAAGCAAGGCAAAGCCACGAAAACTTCAGACACCAGTGATTTCAGCCATATTTATGACAGAATCGGATGCCAGCGACAATTCCAAACGAGTGTGAGGGCATCTGACTTTATAATGCCCAGACACTGCTGAGCAACTGGGCAAATTAGCATAGTTACAGCCTTAATTGATCACAAACCATAGATATTTTTCCACTTTCTCTGACTTTTGAGCTTGTCAGTCGACGTTTATTGAGCCCCCATGTTGTCAGGACACATTACTTCCAAGGAGCAATAAATATGTGTGCATAAAATGTGGCCTTTGTCCTAGGGGATTTTACTGTCTCCATGAAGGATGAACTATTAGCTCGCTGATGGAAGCTCAAATAAAGAAGAAACTGTAAGGCAGGAAGCTCTTCCTTTGGAGGTCCTGGAAGGAAGCAGTTTGAGAGTCAACCTCCGTGATCTCAACACCCAAGGGGCCAATGGTTGGATATCACCAATGGACAGAGGGATCAGACTCTTCCAGAGAATGAAGACAGGAGGCAGAATGATGGCACATGGTACGTTATAACTACATGTTTGCAGATAATCATAACATCAAGCCATGCAGTGTGAATCTTTCAGTAAATGTCAAAACTCTCACTCAAACTTAAATAAAAATTAAAAAGTAGAGTGGAAATGTATTAATTGTTTTTGAAAAACTTAGGGTTGTATGAAGTCTTTGCTGCATAAAAGTACTCGAGGAAAAGACACAGGCTGATGTCTTTCATCTCTTAAAGTTGAATATGACTCTTAGTGGCATATATTGGGGGTTCTGTAACCCAGGTTCTTAGAAGTGGAAGAACCATGAGTCAACCAAGTAACCACTTCAAACTCTTTCTCGTGTGTTTCCCCTAAAAGCATAAGTGAGGCATGTCTTAGTGAACCAGGTTTTGGTCATGTGCCCATTTCTGTACCAATCACTATAGGCAGGGAAGATGAAAGACTTTCATTGGTCAGAATTGACCAAGTGCTCTCCAACCCCTGCCCCTGGCTGCTAACCGCTTAGGTGGTTATGCATGGAAAATGTGGCCTGTGGCCAGAAGAAGAGGGAAAGGATCCAAAGCCTTTCTATTTCCCGAATAGAAAATAAATCTCCACTATAAATGCCATGCATTATATATTTACTATGGGTTTGGAACTGTGCAAAGAACTTTATAAATGGTAAACCATTTTATCTGCCCAACAAGATCATGTAGGCGAAATGGTATTCCAAATACTAACACAGTCACTTGTGAATCAGAACAAATGTGTGAGGGTCCCTGTGGACCAGGAGCAGGATCCTGGAGGCTCATGCTGCACTAGGTGTTAACACCTTATTTGCTGGGTCATGGACACTTCCTTGTGCTATCTTTTAGGAGAGGCCAGGGCATCTGAGGTGGTAGAAAAACACTTGAGGGCTGGAAGCAGGAGAGAATTGTTAATTGAGAATTTTCTAGCAGCTGGAAGAGACATGCTCATGTGTACCAGCTGTAGGGGGAGAGCTATGGAATTAGGGACTATCTCCAATTTACAAATGAGGAGACTGCATCTCACAGATGTTTAGAGACTTGCTCAAGGTCCCTTAGTAAACTGTGGAACTGAAATTCAAAGCCAGGTCGATCTGATTCTAAATCCTATGGCCTACAAAAAAGTTGATGAATCTAGAGGTCCTCCATTTATTATAACAAGTGTCTATGTGTACCCATGTCTTGCCCTTGAATAAAAAAGAGGAAGCTTCCCTGCAGACCAGGTGGCCTCAGTGCTTCCAGGGTGACTTTTATCACTAAGACAGAACTCATGAAGATGCCCAGAATCCAAAATCTCTGCCTTCCCACCACTCGCCTCCATTGGCCTGGTTAGTAGTCTGACAATTATTAACGGAGTATCTACATGTTTAATATCCAGTTCTGAGGATAATAAGGCACAAAAGTAATGGCACAAGCATGGGTCTTTCCTTACCTCATCTCAGTTTTACTGCAAAAGTTCAAATGGAAGAAAATTTGTTACTAGAAAAGCCTAAAGTTGTCTGGGCATATTTTAGGAGTAATTAAGAATCATTTTTAAAAAGTTGATTCTGGAATGTAAATCACCCCCACCTCTCACCTGATTGTGAATTTCTCCATAGCAAGCACTAGGGAATATGGCATAGGTCTCTCTGCTGCGTTGAGATTGAGAATGATTTCCTGCCTCTCACAACATTATGCTAGTCGCTAGAGAAGCACAGGTGAGTTAAATAATGTTCTAAATAAATGGGTTATAAATGTGTGGTGGAAACAGGTACCAAAACCCCCCAGAAGTGCAAGTTGTTAGTGTTTGTTAATTGTAAAGAGGTTTTGCATGATAGTCTTTGAAGTCACATTGCCTGAGTTAGAATTCCACCTCCACCACTTACTGTGTGAATTTGGACCTGCTAATTAAACACAATGAGGTTTAGTTTCCTAACCTATGATAAGGGGACATAAAAATATCTCTCTGATATGGTTCTTGTGAGAGTTACTAAAATAATCCATGTTAAGTGCTTAGCATAATATCTGGTATATTCTGTACCAAATGCTCTGAGAATAATAAGAACAATGGCAATCAGACCCCATAAGTCAGTGGTTCTCAACTTTCCTAATGCTGCAATGTATTTTCATTGTTAAAAAGAGGTCACCACCCACAGGTTGAGAACCAGTGCCGTAAGTAGTGGTAGTTTTTTTTGTTTGTTTGTTTTGTTTTTTTGAGAAAGAGCCTCAAGCTATTGCCCTGGGTAGAGTGCTGTAGCATCACAGCTCACAGTAACCTCCAACTTCTGGGCTTAAGTGATTCTCTTGCCTCAGCCTCTTGAGGAGCTGGTACTACAGGCACCTGCCACAATGCCTGACTATTTTTTGGTTGTAGTTGTCCTAGTTTGGCAGGCCCCAGCTGGATTCGAACTAGCTCTGGTGTATGTGGCTGGCACCTTAGCTGCTCGAGTTACAGGTGCCGAGCCAAGTAGTGGTAGTTTCCTGGAGGAAATATTGCTATAATGAACTCTGAAGGGTAAATCAGAAGTGAACTAATGGAGGAAGAAGATGAGCAATTGTGGTAAGAGTGTTGGGTAAGAAAGCATCAATAAAAGAAGGGAAGGAGTATTAAGACAAGAAGGCAGTAGACACCACGAGGTTATCAGGATGCTGCTGGAATGAAGGAAGTGGCAGGTAGGAAAGGGAAAGGGTTCTGCCTGGACCCACCAATCTCCTGCTGGTGCCTCCTGTTGGTGGAAGCCAGCCCACAGAACAGCCCAGGTGGATTTCTCTCTCAGCAGGAGAGAGAAGAACAGAGAGTGGATTGGTTGAAAGTGTTGAGTAGAGAATAATTAGATATCAAGGTCATTAACAGATCTTAAGATGTGCTTGGTCCAATTTGAAGACCACTCGCTGTAATTTACCTCCACGTGACTTCTGTTGTCTGTGGCAAACCCAGGGGGTGATGGACGTTAGTTCTAAAGTAGACAGAGATGGCCAGGAATTTTACTCCCTGTGAGGCTGTTGATGCAGCTAAGCTCAGTGCTTAAAACTGAAACCAGGTCAGGGCTTTTCCTGAAAAGGAGGGTAAAAAACTAAAAAAATAATTGTTATCTCTACCTGGGTGACTTATAAAAAGCTCGATGCCTTCCATGACAGGTAAAAGTTGATAAATTTTCACAACTAAAACCTGGATCAACCTCTTCCAATCCTTCTGGCTCCATGTGTATCTTTCCCGTAGCTCTAAGGTCAGTGCCTACCTCAACATCACAAGATAAGAGCCTTCAAGCCACCAATAGAAGACCTATTTATGGATTTGGAATCTTGAGAGTAAGGGGTGAAGGTAACCAGCATAACACTAAAAATAGTCATATTTAGTTCAGATTGGTGAGGAGAAAATCCCTTTTTTTCTCTCTGCTGCATTTTGGACAAAGAAGCATTGCCTTGGGCCACACATGACATACACAAACACTAATGAAAGCTGATGAGCAAAGAAAATGTCCATGCATAATTTGGTGATATCCAACACCACAGCTAAGGAAACAGTCCTCACAAAATCTGCATGTGGTTGGACACCCCCCAAAGTCAGACAAGAGCCTCAGTTATTGTCCTAGCAGTCTTAGAGGCTGAGGTGGGTGGATTTGCCTGAGCTCAGGAGTTCAAGACCAGCCTGACCAAGAGACAGACCCAATCTCTAAAAGTAACCAGGTGTTGTGGTGGGTTCCTGTAGTCCCAGCTAATTGGGAGTCTGAAGCAAGAGGATCACTTGAGGCTCGGCGCCTTTGGCTCAACGGGCTAAGGCGCCAGCCACGTACACCTGAGCTAGCGGGTTTGAATCCAGCCCGGGCCCACCAAACAATGACGGCTGCAACCAAAAAATGGCTGGGTGTTGTGGCGGGCGCCTGTAATCCCAGCTACTTGGGAGGCGGAGGCAGGAGACTCACTTGAGCCCAGGAATTGGAGGTTGCTGTGAGCTGTAATGCCACAGCACTCTCTCCAGGGTGACAGCTTGAGGGTCTGTCTCAAAAAAAAAAAAAAAAAAAAGAGGATCACTTGAGCCTAATAGTTTGAGGTTGCTGTTAGCTATGATGCCAAGGCACTTTACCAAGGGTGACAAAGTGAGACTCTGTTTCCAAAAAAGGAAAAGCCTCAGTAATTGGGAGAGGGATTCACTCCAGACAAAAAGAGAACTGTGGTGCTATCTAAAAATAAGTTGTTAATTGGTATACTTAAATTTATCAAGGAAATAAAGAAAGAAACATTACTTATTTAACTTCTTTTTTTTTTAAAAAATGTGAAATCAAGAAGCAAAGGCAGGCAGGAGTGCATCAAAAAAGAGTATACAAAAAATAACAGAAATCTTGGAAATAAAAGAGTTTAATGTAATAAAAAATTGTGTTAAGCTCTACATTGGATTAAATCAACAAATTGAAAGAGGAATTCAGGCAGAATTTAACCCAGAGATAAGGAGATAAAAACTGTGAAAATGTACTGAAAACATATGCAAGATAGATTGAGCTGCTTCAATATGGGAGTAATAGGAGTGAGAGAAGCAGAGAATGCTCTCTATGAAGACATAGTGTCAATATTCAAAAGAACAACGGTTGGAAATTTCCCACCATTGAGGAAAGATATGACTTCCCAGACTTAAGAAGCATAATGTTAAGCAGGGTCAAATAAAGATGAATCTACATTTTAAAATGTTATTGTATAAAATAATGATATTTCATCAAATCGAAGAATTAAAAAAGCTATCATGAGCTAGGACATGGCTCATGCCTATACTCCCAGCACTTTGGGAGGCCAAAGTGGGAGGATCACTTGAGGCTAGGAGTTCAAGACCAGCCTGGGCCACACAATGAGACCCTATCTCTACAAAAAATTTAAAAATTAGCAGGGTATGATGGTACACACTTACAGTCCTTGCTACTCAGGAGACTGAGGCAGAGGGATTACTCATCCCCAGAAGTTCAGGCTACAGTGAGCTATGATTGGACCACTGCATTCCAGCCTGAGTGACAAAGCAAAAATCGGTCTCTAAAAATAAAAATTAAAAATACAAAACAATAAAAGCTATCATGAAGAAAGATATATAACCTACAAAGAAAAAACAGTTAAACTTCAAGTGGACTTACCGAAAAGAATAGATACCAGAAGAAAATGAAGTAGTATCTTCTGAATGATGAGAGCCAATGACTGCCTTTTAAGAATTCCATACCCAGCTAACCTATCATGAACAGTGATGTGATGGTGGCGATGGGGGTAATAATGGGGATGCGATAACAAAATACCATAGACTGGATTGCTTAAAAAAAAGACATCTATTTGATTTGGTTCTGGAAACTAAGAAGTCCAAGATCGGGAGCTAGCTGATTTGGTTCCTGGTGAGGATCCTCTTCCTGGCTTACAGACAGCCATTTTTTTTTTTTTTTAATGTGTCCTCATATGACAGGAAAGAGAGAGAGAGCAAGAGCACTCTTTTGTCTACTCTTATAAGTGCACTAACCCTCCTGTGAAGACACCCTCATGATCTTGTATAACTCTAATCACTGCTCAAAGTCAACACCACCCTATATGCACCATTACACTGAGGTTTAGGTCTTCAACATATGACCTTTGAGCATATGACCTATGAAACATTCAGTTGTATCCTCAATAAAATAATATAAACAAAGTACTTTATAAGAAGAAAATAACTCCAGGATAAAGAATTAAGATGGCACTGAAGTCCAGAAATTGGGTAATGCATGTTGGTAAGATTTATTGATAAATGTAACTAATTTCTGCAAAATAAACATAACTAATGGTATTGTTTTATTAAAAGTGGAGCTTTTAATAATGAGACAATAAAAAGTCTTCATTTTATATCTAATTAATGCTAAAATTTAATTAACCATTGCCTGACTTTTTTTTCTCCTGGCAGCTATAACCTCTGATAGTCTTAGACTCTATACAATAAACTTTTCCATTTTCATGACCAGTTCTTTTATTTATTTATTTTGAGACAGAGTCTCACTATGTCGCCGTTGGTAGAGTGGCATGGTATCACAGCATACAGCAACCTCAAACTCTGAGCCCAAGCAATTCTCCTGCCTCAGCCTTCCAAGTAGGTAGGACCACAGGTGCCCTCCACAATGCCCAGCTATTTTTTTATTACAGTTGTAATTGTTTAGCTGGCCCGGGCTGGGTTTGAATCCGCCAGCCTTGGTGCACGTGGCCAGTATGCTACCACAGTGCCGAGCCCAGTTTTTTTGTTTTTGTTTTTTTTTTAAATAAACCTTTTATTTTAGAATAGTTTTGGATTTACAGCAAAGTTGTATGACCCAGTTACTTTCATTTTTAACCTCTTAGCTTACTATGTACAGTTGTTACAACCGCGATATCAATACTTGTACCCTGTTATTGCTATTAACTAAACTCCAATGTTTATTTGAATTTTAATAGGTTTTTCCTACTTCCCCTTTTCTATTCCAGGATCCATCCAGGATATCACATTAAATTTAGTCATCATGTTTTCCTAACCTTCTCTGGTCAACAACAGTTTCTCAGATTATCCACATTTTTGATGACTGAAAGTTTTGAGAAATACTAATGAGGTATTTTGTAGAACGATCCTTACTGTTGGGTTGTCTGATGTTTTAGAGAGGTTGTGGAGAAGATCACAGGAAGCACTAGGGAAGAATCTGTTTCCAACCACTTTCAGATTGTTAGCAGAACACAGTTCATGCAGTGGTAGGACTGAGGTCCCTGTTTTTTGCTGGCTCCCAGAGAAGCTGCTCTTAGCCCCTTGAAGCCACCTGCATTCCACACCACAAGGTTCGCACTGTTTCCTTCACCTCCAGTCTGTCTCATGCTTCCAATTTCTCTGGCTTCTCCCTTTCTGACTTCAAGACCCAGAGGTTGGGCCCATAGTTAGTCTCCCCATGTTAAGACCAACTGATTTTGGTCCTTAATTATTTGGTCTTTAATATATCTGCAATTTTTTTTTTACAGCAACACCAGGGTTGGTGTATAATTGAGTAACTAGTAAAAGATGTGTGTATACCAGAAGCCAGGGATTTGGGAACATCTTAAAATTCTAACACACACACACACACACACACACACACACACACACACAGAGAGAGAGGCAGGGAATCATGAAGCAACATCATTTTGTTTTTGTCTCTGTTTGCTTTCCGCCTTTATTTCCACTTCTATGTTTTCTTCTCTTTTCTCTTAATCTCTCCCCTAACTAAAATGTTACGTGCATGGAGTTTTCTGTTATAGCAAAACTGGATTGTAAAACTGAAAGTCCCTTAAATTCATCTTGTCTGAAAATTTTCCAATTTTTTGGTGAACAGTGAGTATTTTAATGTTCCCAAAGAATGTGAATCTGCTAGGTACAGAGTTTCTTTGTTTGCGACCTTAACAGGCAATTATTTTTTAAAGTTCTATGCAAGGATATATCATTGGTTCTGTGTTTCTATGGGTTCCACTTCTGGCAAATTCAACCAACCTCAGATTGAAAATATTTTTAAAACTTAAAAATAATAATACAATAGTAAAAACACAAGAAATATAGTATAACAACTATTTATATAGCATTTCCGTTGTAGTAGGTGTTATAAGTAATCTAGAGGTGATTTAAAGTATATGAGTATATGCATACATTATACATAAATATCATGTCATTTTATATAAGGGACATCAGTATCTGAGGATTTTGGTATCTGAGATGGGTCCTAGAGTAAATTTTCCTGCTGATAGTCAGGGATGATTCTATCTTCTTCCAAAATGTGATTTTAAAAATATATATTGAATGTTTATTGCAGCTCAATTCAATTGCCAAGTTGTGGAAGCAATTCAAATGCCCATCAACCCATGAATAGATTAATACAATGTGATACACACACACACACACACACACAATGGAATACTCATCAGCTATTAAAAAAGATGGCGACTTCACATCTTTTGCATTTACCTAGATGGAGCTGAAATACATTTTTCTTAGTAGAGTATTGCAGGAATGGAAAAATAAATAACCAATGTACTCAATACTTATATGAAACCAATAGATAAACAACTACACACCCCCCTTGAAAGATAAAGCACAAATACAGTCTAGCAAGGGTGAGGGAAGAGGAGAGAGAGGAAGGAGGAAAGAGGCAATTGGTGGGAGGAAGAAGGGCGACTGGGGGGATCTCACCTAATGTGCACAATTGGAGAGTGCTCAGGATGCCCGCTGGGTGAAGGGCTCTGGCTGAAGGGCTTAACTACAACTTGAGTTTTACCTTAGAATTGAAAACAATGTATCCTAAACATTTGTACTCTCATGTTAATTTGAAATTAAAAATTAATTAAATAAATAAAAATATACGTAAGACAGAACAGTAGTAAATAACAGAGGTTATTATTAAGATATAATACTATCCCTTTTAAAAATAGTACAGTAAAGCTGAGGAGGCCAGGAAGTATTAAGCAAGGTCACCTGATATGTTAATATATAGTGCCTGTGGATATGCAAGCAAAATTTGGCAATTCATTGTGGTACTCTGCCCATTAGATAACCATCAGCTTCTTTGGAGTCCTATAATCTCAGCACATATTTGGGGGACTATTCAAGGTTCGTTACATAGTAAAAGATTTATTCTACTTTATTTTCCATATGCAAGTATCTGGAAGATAATAATTTAAAATAAAAAGACAATCTCCTTGCTCTGAACAAGCACAAAGCTGAACAGTTCAGAATGAAAATGAGTAATTTCAGCCTCCCGATCCTGAAAAACTGGAAGGTGAGCTATCCAAGATGAAATAATTAATGATTTTTGGAGCAGCCCATTGTAAGAGTATCCAAATATTGCAAAACATGCAGTTTGTGATCTCCTTCCCTTTGCTACAACACCCTCTACGCTCCAACAAAAACAAAAAAAGTGAATAGACTTGATGTTGCAGCTGATACGAAGTTCTGACTCAGTCCCATTGTTCCAAATGTTAATACGTGATAAAGACAGAGATGTAAGATAGAGTTCACTAAGCATCTACTCAGTATGTTGTTTCACAGAAAAAAAAGTGTGAACCAGAAGATGCTTTATTTCATTCTCAAGAAATAAAATTGAATTTGAATAATTGTCATGATTGTGTATATTAAAAGCATAGAAATTATCAATCATAATAATTCAATTCAATAAAAATTAAACAAAGATTTGAACAGACCTTTCACTAAACATGGCAAATAAGCACTTTCAAGATGTTCAGCATCTCTAGCCATTAGGGAAATGCAAACTCAAAACAAATGAGATACCACTACATAGCCATTAGAATGGCTAAAATTAAATTTTCTTTTAGAATATAAAAGTATACTTTATTTTATATTAGAGGAAGAGGGAGAGAAGAGAACAGAGAGCAAGGAGAGAGAGAAGGGAAGTTGGTGGAGGATAGAGAAAAAGAGCAAGAGGCTAAAATTAAATATTGACAATAGTAAGAGCTGGTGAGAATGTGAAGAAATCAGAGTTCTCATTAACTGCTTAAGACAAACAAACAAACTAACAAAACCCCAGAAATTTATTCTACAGTTCTAGAGGCCAGAAGTTGGAAAGTAATGTATAGATAGGGCCAAGCTCTCTCTGGAGGCTCTAAAGAAGAATCCTTTCTTGCCTCCTCCAGCTTCTGGTGGTTGTTGGCATTCCTTGGCTTGTGGCCACATCTCTTTCTTTGCTCCATCTTCACATCACTGCTCCTCCCTGCCTCTGTCTCTAATCTCCCTCTGCCTCTCCGTTATAAAGATACATGTAATGACATTTAGGATCTACTCAATCCAGGATAAGCTCCTCCTTTTAAGATCCTTTAACACTCACACCTTTTGGTACTTAGGGTAAAGCTCACAGGCACTGGAGGTTAGGATGTAGACCTATCTCAGCCCCAATTGTCCACTACCTGCTGATTGGATGAACAATTTGTGATACATCCACCTGGTGGATTATCACTCTGTCATTAAAAAGCAACCAACCACTGATAATGCAACAA
>CAUYRH010069549.1:0-14040 GCA_963574655.1 Perodicticus potto | reverse complement strand
TTTGTAATTTCCCTTTATAACAATATATTTTCTCTAATTTTAATATCAAGTGTATCCTGATTAAGCAGAATGACTTTGAATTACTTCTTCTTTTTCTAGTGTCTATGAGATTTGGCATGATCTGTTTTTGAAAATATATTTTACTTTTATTTATAAATATTAGTTGTCTATTTTTTGAGACTTTGGGGAAAAAATAAGAATAAGTTAACTGATGACTCTCTACTGAGCCTCCAAGTCAAAGCATTCTATAATATACATACTCTTATCTGACAATGTGAATGTTACTTTCTTTGCATTATTATTCTTATTATTGCTTAATATTTCAATGCAGCAACATCTGATTTCTTTCCTAAATGTATTTATCTTCATTCATTCTTTAAGAGGTTTTTGTTTCTAGTCCTTATCTTAAACATTGTTATTCTTATTAAATTTTAAGCCTTTTTAATTCTGTGAAGGCAAAAAGTGGAAACCTAATAAACACATGTATATGTAAAAAATAGAAAAATAAAGAAGTTATTAATTTCAAGCTCATTTCCACATCTTCTCCCATGGCTGTCCTCTTCTTCTCTGCTTCTTTTCCATGATGAGTTAGAGTTTTCAGTGTTGTGTTTATCCACAGCCTTCTCCCCATCTCCACTTCCACCCTGACCTGTACTGCCAAAGCTTCTCAGTGGGAAACTTAGGGGCTGCTCTAAGCTGCCCCAAGCAATGGCTTATTAGCTCTTGTTAACTCAGAAACTCTGCCTGTTCTTTGGTAGGCCACAAGAGGTTTCTTTGCATTGTTTAATTTGTGCTGGCATTTTTGTGTCAGATCCTCTTTTGTCTTAATGCTTTTTATTTACATTTCTAGGTTTGAGGGGGATTTTTAAATCTGGCTTTACTTTATTATCTTAAATAAGAAATCATTTATTCTGATCTTAGGAGTCCATAGATGATGGATCCCAGATCCTATGAAAGACATTCTTGGGTAGTAAAACTAACGAGTAGTTTTTTTAAAGATTTATATACATCTCAAAGGAGTAGAGAAAGAATTTTAAATCACAAGTTTTCTAAAGAGGGAGGCGAGTGGCCTAAACTGAGGAAGAAGCCTGTCTAAAGTTTAGTTAACCTGAGGGGAATGTTAAAGCTAACTTGATTATCGTATTTAGTATCAACTATAACTGCATATGAAATGTAGGTCTCCAATTGCCTACCCTACCTTACTTAGTTTGATTTGTATAATTTGATACACACCTGAATGATCTTCAAGGCATGACTATTACAAAATAATCAAAGTAATATTTTCAGCTGTTGGTAAAATTATACAAGGGTTGTAGGTAGCACAAAGATAAAAAGATAAATACAAATTCTCTGAAGCAAGAAATCAAAGTCAAAAAATTTCCTTGAAAAATCAATTTACTCCTTTAGGTCATCACAAAAGCCTAGTGTTCCCACTTGAGATTTATCTGTTTATACTACATGCTGATCAGAAAATATGCAAACAATTGAAAATAGTCCCTTACTGATTAAGTATTTTTGTTCTATGGCAAAGGATTTACAAGGCCTCTGAGGTGGTTATTCCTAAATTTGACTATCTTTTAATGCCCAAGAAATTAGATATCCTTTTACATGTATTAAACTATGCTCTCATATTTATTTTTAATCTCAAATTTTTAAACTATATATATATTGCAATTATTTATACTAATAAACAGGAGAAAAAGAAATAGTGAAAATGCTTTGAACCATCTTTAAAATGTTTTTCATGGTTGTATTTAAGGTTATCTGATATTCCAAAAAAAATTTTTATTGCCTTGCAATAAAAAGAATTATAAAGCTTCTGGCCCAGTCAACTTGAGTGTGATTTATCTTCCCACTGCAACACATACTACGTATTTGTAATTAATCTCTCCATACCTAAGCCTTCTTTGGAGTAGGTATTCTGATTTGTATTTTTAATCCTAAAAGACTTTCTCTCCTTAGACTTAATTTCATTCTATTCAATTCAGTAAATATCTACTGTGTCCTGCTATGTGCCAGACATTGTATAAGTCACTGAGGTGACGTGATCTGGTAGGATTCACGTTAAAAATGGAACGTGAAAAACAGAGGTTGGCCAATAAAAAATTAAAAAAAAAAAAACTGTACAACTCTTGATGAATTTCAAAACAGGTTTTTACATGAATGAGTCATATTCAGATACAAGAGAACCTCTGTAAGTTGACCACCCAGGAACTGTAATAAATGGTCAATATATGGAGGTAGTCCACATAAGGAACTAGGTCTACTGTACTGATACATACATGTACTTTACTTTGTTGTATAGCTTTTATTAGAGAATAACATAAGAAATCACACATAATCAAAACACAGTAAAATCATACATACAGTATCATACAAAATCAGTACATTTACTGTTTAATCACTCTTTCTGAAAAAAAGAGTCAGTCTTTCTCTGTTTCTTATTCTTATCATAAATGTAAGGGGAGAAAGCACTCTCAGCATTGCCTACACCACTAGCATATCTGGGCATTTTTCAATAAATTACTTCAACTACATTATCAGATGCCTGACATCCTCTCCTTTTGGAGTCCTTGAAATTTCTGTGTCATCTTCACTTGCTTCTTCTACTTCATCAAATGTTCATGCATTTTTATGCTGGTCTGTACTTCACTCAATATAGTTTTGAAAATTTCTTCTATGTCAGGGTCATTACAAGTTGCCATCTCATAATCCATTGCAACAACACCTTCAAAATCTACTTCTTCAAATTCTATCATGGGAGATAGGCTGATGGGGCCAAAACATTGTGCACTTGGGTTGTGACAAATCCAGCTTTCTTGAAACACTTCTGTATCATTTCTGGCTGAACTTTATTCTAAGCAGAACTGATCCAGAGGACAGCATCCAGAGCATTAACTGATGTTGCAGATAAAGTTCCTTCTATATGCAAACCACAGGTTTGTGTTTTAGAAATGACCCACTGCAGTGGTGCATTTGAAATGTGTTGATGATGTCAAGAAGCTGGGTTTTTGAGGTACTGTCATGTTTGTGAGGTGATTCACTTTTGGGTGGCCAGGGCAGTTTGTCTACTGTTAGTAAAGTGGACTGCTTCTTTTTCTTCATTTCTCAGTCAGTATCCCTTACTCACTCCTTAAATAGGGCACCATTCATCCATGCACATTTGTTTGATCTCAGAGTGACAGGGAGGTTTCAGATTTCAGATTCTTGAATGTGTATGACTTTGCTGATTTATTCATTAGCAAGGGCTTTAGTTTCTCTCCAGTTGAGCAAGTGCAAAATAGAACTATGAAACGTTTTTGGCAAAGTTTTCCACTCTTACTTTTGTCACCCTTCATGACAAGGCTCTGTCAGGCATTGCCTTAAGAATCTGCACTCATCAGTGTTAATGATGTAAAGATGTCACCTGTCATCTTTGAAGCCTGTGGAGAAGTCCAGGAACTTGTTGATGAACTCTTCCAAACCTTCTACTGGAGATTCATTGGATTCACCACACAAGACTTTCTGGGAGATCTTGTGTCACAATTTAAATTTCTTAGGCCAACCACTTGATGATTAGAAATCTGCCACCCCAAATTCCTGTGAGAATTTTTTAGCCACTTCTTGGATCATCTGCCAGGAGATTTGGGCATTATCTACCCATATTTGTTTAAACTGGCTTAATATGGCTTCATTGACTTCATCAAAGGGAGTTTTCTTCCTTTTCCACTGTGGGTCTTTGCTTTCGGTATCATATCTCTCCAAGTACTCATATTTACATTTCTGAATATTGCTCACTGGTCTTGTTAACACCAAAGTGTTCCCCTGTCTTTGGGGGCTGCATTCCAGAATGCAGTCCTTCAATGTCAGCTCTTTGAGTTCTTTGCTTTAGGCCATAATGTCTCAATTAACTGTAAAATTTTTCAGTAATTGTAGGATGTACCTAAAATTCAAATCATTCCTTTACACTTAAAACAAAAATCTTTCACAATACATGATGAACAATTGTACATTAGGCCTAATCCAACATGTGATATTAATAAAACATGAAAAAAGAACTCATAATAAAAAAATAAATAATGCAAGTAAGGGGAAAAGGCCATGTCTTCTACCTTTTAGTGTACAGTAGACTCAACTGGTCAAATCATACAAGGTAAATTCATATTGTGTGTCAAGATACAACTTACAGAGATGGTCAGTATACAGACGTCAGTCTTCCATTAGTACATGTGGCACATGCTCCATCTATGAAAATAAGGTCAACTTAAGTAAGTGGTCAATGCAGAGAAGTTTCACTGTATATTAAAAGCCAGAAGTCCTATTCCTTCTGCTGGGAATTCTGTTGTCTACTTTCCTACCAAAGCTTACCCATCCTGTAAACCTCAATCCAGATATTAGCTACTCGGGTAATCTTCCAAGACCTCTATGCCTCCCCAGACTGGATCACTCATCATATCCTCTGTGTTACCACAATGACATGGAATTGTATTCATTTCTTTACTCATCTCTATTTCTAGCTGGACAGTGAATTCATCAATGCACCAATGACTAGAACAGAATCTATCCCTAATTTCCATGCACCTAACCTGTGAGCAGCAATTAATAGAAGTTAAATGAATAAACAAATGGATAATTACTTATAACAATGATATATAGCATTTATTGGTAATGTCTCTGTGCCACACTCTTCATGTGTGGTATTTCACTTAATCTAATCATCATCCCAAACTTACAGTTCAGAAAAACAGAAACTGTGAGAAGTTAATAAATTTACCTAAGATTAAGCAACTGTCAAACAGTAGTGTGAGGGAGTGAAGCAGTCTGATTTAGGAAACTACTCTCTTAACCACATTATAAATGAATAAAGTTGGTATCACACAATTCAGGATGAGACTATCTCCATAAAGCAGGGAAACAAATTTCTGCTAGGTCTAGCAATTTAGCAAGGTTTCAGCCATTTGAATTTTTTTAAATTAACCTCCCATCTCTAAAGATCCCCTATTCACCAGATACAGTAACAAGTTGGCAACATTTCCCTTTTTTGCCAGTGTAAGATTTCCCTTCATTTGGTTTAACCAAAGAGAAAAAGGCTTTTCTGCACTTACAAAGTTATAAGAAGTAGAATATTTGCAAAGAAGCCAATGGCTAAGCAAGTTACTGAGTTTCTTGCAAAATCATTAAATGAGAACAGCAGCTGTCAGACTCAGCTCAGCAAACACCTCAGCATTCAGTAAGAATTTGGCAAGACCCTCAAAGTATTGCCCATGGGTAGAACGAGAAGCTCATTAGATAGATTCAAGTACAATGGAATAAATGGAGTAACGGTCTATGTAAAGAAAACCAAACATATGTGTCATCCATAATAATGGAAACTTTGAAGAGCAGAGAGTTATATGGTTATCTGATTAATTTGTCAGGATTTCAGTGTAGTAAATGTTTTAAGGTTACCTAGAGAATAAAGTCTCAGCTATCAGGTAGTCTTTTGGTGTTATATAGTTCAAAATGACACTGTAACTTAGGCAACTTTATTCTCATAGAGAAATATTTTTCTTTTTAAAGGTTTATTTCAAATTTCATTCTAAGGGTACTCTAAGAAGTTAAACTTCCATTTCATGTAGCCCTGTAGATAGAACGTTATCATAGTTGTATGAAAAACTAACAATAAAATGTGAAATTTATAAAGATGAATGAGACTTTGAAATATCAGTGTGGCTGCCACCCAACACCTCTTAAAATACTAACGCCAACTTACAATGTGCAGAACATCCCACAGTGGGAGTAGCCTAAATACCTAAACTATTAATATGTGTATAAATGTGCTGCCATTTTACATTTTTGTTCTGCAGCTTAAATCATACAGTACGGTGTGTTCTAAAATGTTTCCAGGCTGTTATTTTCAAAAGTAATAAACATCACTAGAAAAACTTGGAAAGAGAAGAATGCTCATTCTTGACTAATTTAAGATTGATGAATTTAAGCTGATACAAGTCAAATCTAGAGACAATTTTAATTTAGCAGTTATCTAAACAAACATAGGGTAGAAATTTTTTTTTCTTTGAAACAGAGTCTCATTTTATCATCCTTACTAGTATGCTGTGGTGTCACAGTTCACAGCAACCTCAAATTCTTGGGCTCAAGAATTTGCCTCAGCCCCAGCCTCCCTAATAGCTGGGACTACAGGCACCTGCCACAATGCCCAGCTATTTTTTTAGATACAGGGTCTCACTCTTGCTCAGGCTGGTCTTGAACTTCTAAGTACAGGCAATCCACCCACCTCAACCTCCCTGAGTGCTAGGATTATAGGTGTGAGCCACCACCTATAATACTAGCACCCGGCCCATATGATAGAAATTTTAAAAACTATATAACATAACAAATTTTGCAAAGAAGTAAGGAACTGGAAAATGAAAACTGAAACTTTCCCAGAGATAGGCAGAAAATGGATTTTTAAAAACAGACAAGCCATCAACAGATCGCAGCAGTTAATAGAAAGAACTTGCTCTGTGGTGGTTCCCAAAGCATGTGCTGCAAAGCACAGTTCCACAAGATTCTATTAGATATTATGCTGAAACAGGTAAATGGTTTAAGAAATAATAATGCAAAAGGATTTCTCAGGCCCTTGATACGGTTATGTGTGTTATGAATTTCTAACAGTAAGATACAGAATATAGCATTTCCCAAACTGGTTTAGGCTTAGAACTCTCTAGACCAATGTATCCAATCCTTGGCCCATGGGCCACATACAGCCCAGAATAGCTGTGAATGCAGCTCTGCACAAAATTGTAACTTACTTAAACATTATGGAATGTTTTTGTGATTTTTTTCGGTGGCACAGTTGTTGAGACTAAAATTTGTAGACAACAATATCAGGTCACAATGTCGCATAAAATAGTATAAATGTGCTCTCACTATTTGTATGCACGAGTGGCTTCAGTTTTATGCAGTTCTGTGCAGTGTGTTGTCTTCCAAGCACAGACAGTCAAATTGACACCATCAGACACTACATATGCTTGTAGTGACATACGTAGCAAGGCAGCAATTACCAGTAACCCACCTACCATTGCAACATTAGGTGTTTAATGTAATTAGAAGTCAAATAAGCATTCTTCTTTCTTTTGGGGGGGACAGAGTCTCTCTCTGTCACCCAGGCTGGAGTGCCATGGTCTCAGCCCAGCTCACAGCAACCTCAAACTCCTGGACTCAAGCACAGAGCTCCTGCCTCAGCATTCTGAGTAGCTGGGACTACAGGCATATGCCACCATACCTGGCTAACTTTTTCTATTTTTACTTCAGATGAGGTCTCGCTTTGCTCAGGCTGGTATCAAACTCCTGGCCTCAAATGATCCTCCTGCTTCAGCCGCCCATACTGCTAGGGTTACAGGCAGGAACCACAACGCCCGGCCAGATAAGCATTCTTATTTGATTACTAAGTGCACTTCAGTACCTCAGCAGCTCCTAATACATCACCCATGGTGCTCTGCCTCACCCTGCATCGGCAGCCAAATATGGAAGGGCCCACTCTTTGCTCTCTATTTTCCTGTCAATTAATTTTCATAATAAAAGTAAATATGCTCCCTTATCTATTATTATTATTTTAATCCCAGGATGGCTTCTACAATGTCTCAAAAGAAAACAGAATCCCCAAAAAGAAAAATTACAGATGAAGAAAGATTGATTATTCGATGAAAAGTGGAGAGATGGCTACTTTCTTGTTGAGGCAAATGGTAAGGCACCCTGCTTAACTTGTTGGGAAGCTTTCAAAGGCTATAATTTGAAAAGGCCTTATGTGCAAAAACATGCTGCCAAACTTAATGTGTATATGAAACTCTGTGTCATAAGGACAAAACAGTCAAACTGATAAAAGTCTGCCCTCTCAACAAAAAAAAAAAATGAATTTAAAACTCAGATGGATTCCATTGTAAAAGCTAGTTGTGTAGGAGGATGTGTAATAACAAAAATATTAAAACCATTTAGTGATGGTTAGGTTATTAAGGAAGGTCTGGAAATCAGAGCGGATATAATTTACCCAGAAAAAAGGGGGTATATTTTTAAAATCCATTCGTCTCACCAAACTGTAGCCAGGCGAATTGAAGAACCTGGAAAATTTATCAAAAGAAGTTTGGAGAGTAAAGCTGCTAATGTTTAATTTTATGCTTTGGTAATGGATAACAGCACTAATGCTATAAATATGGCTCAACTTGCCATTTTTATTAGAGGTATTGATGATGAATATAAAGTCACTCAAGAAATGGCTTCTTTAGTGCCATTAATAGACACAACTATATCAAGAGATTTGATATGAAGCAATAAAAAATATGTTAAAGCAATTTTCTTTGTCTGCTGTCAACATATCTGGTATAGTTACTGAGAAGGACTTGTACAATTAATAGAAGATGATGTAATTGCTCCCTCAAATTCATGTTTGATGAAATATCACTGCATAGTACATCAAGAAAATTTATGTGCAAAAGATTTAAAAATAGGTAATGTCATACAAATAGTCATCAAAACTGATTTCATAAGGACCAAGGAATTGAATCATCACCAATTCCAGGAGTTCCTTCAAAGTATTAATGCTTACTATGGTGACACCATTTACTTTTCAAAAGTAAGATGGCTAAGTCAAGCCCGAATGATGAAAAGGTTTTATGACATGTAATTTGTTATCAAATCATTTACAGTATCAAAAACCAAATTGTGCCAGAACTTGACGATGAAAACTGGCTTACAGATTTAGTGTTTTTGTAGATGTAACTGCTCATTTAAATGAGTTAATCATGCATCTTCAAAGTGAAAACCAACCTATCAATACAATGTTTCAAACCATAATGGTATTCCAAATGAAACTGAAATTATGGCAAGTTCAAATTAAGGCCAACAATCTTATGCATTTCGATATGTTGGTTAAACATAGTCCTATGAACAGCAAAAAATGTGCATGCAGCCTTGCTTTCTAATGTGACACAAAAATTTGAAAACAGATTTCAAGATTTCTGGGGAAATAAACAATATTTTAGTGCCTTTGAAACTCCATTTCAGTCAGTAAAGATATGTTACCTGCCAATTTTCAAGCACAATGCATAGAGCTTCAATCTATCATTCAACTTAAAGAAAAATGTGATCATGCCTCTTTACTGGACTTTTATAGGTTTGTCTTCCCAGAGACAAGTATTCTCGATTCACAATCACACTTCATTCATATCATCTCTTTTTGGAAGCACTTAAATTTACGAGCAACTATTTTGAAGAATGAAATACATCAAGAGTAAAATTAGAACCAAAATATCTGATGAGCACCTTGAGAACTCACTGAGCATTGCAACCACTTCCATCAAACCAGGTATTAATGCATTAGTTTCTCAAATACAATGTCAAATATACCACTAATTCTATGTTCCCCACTTTTCTTTTACTTTTATAATAAAAAATATTTTTTAAAAAACCCAAAGATGTTTTATTACTTAGATATGTGCATTTTCTATATTAGTGAGCACAAACTTGAAACTGATGATTTTAAAAGACTCTCTGATAGGCCGGTGCATAATTAGATTGTGTGTGTGTGTGTGTGTGTGTGTGTGTGTGTGTGTGTGTGTGTGTGTGTGGTTTGTTTTGTTTTTGGCTTAACTGTGGTGGTCGACACCACAAAAATTATGCACAGACTTTTTTTGCTCATCAAAAAAAAGTGTTTGCATATTCAGTGTGTAGTTCAAGACAACTCTCCTTCAAATGTGGCCCAGATAATCCAAAAGGTTGAACACACCTGCTCTAGACAGTATGTCTAGCAGAACAGGGTTCTATAAAACTCTGCAGCAGAGGATATACAGGTCCAAGTACTGGAAAGCAGAAGGAAGGATACAAGGAGGAGAGCAGGAATTAGGGAGAGGAAAGAGTTGTAAAGTAAAAAGAAATGTTATTAGAAAAGATCTCCTGGGCATGAATAGAACCTTCCCTAAACAAGACAGACAAATGGCTAACAAACATATGAAAAAATGCCCGTGGTCCCTAATCATCAGAGAAATGCAAATGAAAACCACCTTGAGATATCACCTAACCCCAGTGAGAATGGTCCACATCACAAAGTCTCAAACCTGCAGATGCCGGTGTGGATGTGAAGAGAAGGGAACACTTTTGCACTGCTGATGCAAACTAATACATCATTTTTGGAAGGAAGTCTGTAGAATCCTCGAAGAACTCAAATTAGACTTCCCATTTGATCCTGCAATCCCTTTACTAGGTGCCTACCCAGAAGAAAAATAAATCCTTTTTATGATAAGAACATTTGCACTAGAATGTTTATTGCAGCTCAGTTTACAATTGCCAAAATGTGGAAACAGCCTAAATACCGACCAACCCAGGAATGGATTAACAAGCTATGGTATATGTATACCATGGAATACTACTATTTAACCATTAAAAAATATGGAGACTAAGCATCTTTTGCATTAACCTGGATGGAGGTGGAACACATTCTTTTTAGTAAAGCATGACAAGAATGGAGAAGCAAGAATTCAATGTACTCAATTCTAATATGAAGGCAGTAGATGAGTTAATACAAGAAGTGGGTAGGAGAATGAGGGAGCAGGGAGGGAAGAGGAGAAGGAGATGGGGGTTGGATGACACACTTCTTGGGGATGGGACATAATTATAAGAGGAACTTTATCTAATAAATGCCATCATTGTAACCTAATTCTTTGAACCCTCAATGAATCCCAAACAATAAAAAAACAAATGAACAAACAAAAACCCAAAAGTAAAATGAAAAATAAAATGATTTAAGAAAGATCTCCTATTATAGTAGGTTGAATGGTGGCTACTCAAAAGATATGTCTACCTAGGACCTAAAAATGTGGCCTTAGTTGGAAAAAAGAGTCTTTATAGACATTATTTTATAGATGTTTGTAGACGTTAAAGAAAACAAGATGAGGCAATCCTGAATTAGGATAGGCCCTACATCTAAAGACAAGTGTCCTCAAATGAGAAGCAAAAGGTAGTTAGAACACTTACAAAAGGCAACACGACAACAGGAGTGATGTGTCTACAAGCCAATAAACACCAAGGAATGCTGGCAGCCACCAGAAACTAGAATAGAGACTGGGAACAAATTCTCCTTCACAGCCTCCAGAAGGAACCCACCCTACAGGCTTCATATTGGACTTCTGACCTCCAAGGGGTGCTCTGAGAGAATATATTTCTGTTATTTTATACCATCCAGTTTGTGGTAATTTGTCACAACAACACTAGGGAACTAAAACTCCTATATTAAAAGAAAATTCCAGAAACAGAGGAGATTAAGGTAGATATAAATAGGAGAAAAAGAGAAACAGTGGTATTGAGGCACACTGTTAGAAAAAGGAAATATAAGATGGACTATGATTGAGAAGAGGGACCAAAAAAAGGGGTGAGGATCAGGAGTCCATTGGGCATTATCAAACCTCTTTAAAGAAATCAGCAAAGAGAACCAAGAGGAGTAACAGGTGTTACTCTCCCCTTTTTCCCCTTTGCCTTTCAGTATTATCCAGGAATGAGTATTACCTGTCTGCTTAACAGATTTTCTTAACATACCCAAGGTGTTCTGCTCCCCTTTAATGCTCTTCAGTATGTGTTGACTATTTACCCTACTTAGTCATAAGATAAATCTGTACTAAGATCATAATGGGTGAAAAAACGCCTTTTCCTGTCTTTTCCATCCCTCTTCACTGCATTAGGCATTCAGAAGCAAAAGAAAATCTTCCTCATGGTTTATCACCTGAGTGATATAGCAGGTTGAGGTTAGCTATAAAACATAAAAACACTTTATTAAACACTAAAACAATGAAATATAACAAGCATAATTATGATGAATTTTTAAACTTTCAAAGTACACAAAAGAAATAAATTTGGGGGCGGCACCTGTGGCTCAAAGGAGTAGGGTGCCGGCCCCATATATCAGAGGTGGCTGGTTCAAACCTGGCCCCGGTCAAAAAAAAAAACAAAAAACAAAGAAAGACATTTTCATGTACCTAACTGCTTAATTCCCACCATGATCAATTTATATATTTATACACACAGGATAGACACAAAGTTTGTGGTTTTTATATATAGGGTGGCCACAAACTTTATGGCCACCCTATATATAAAACTGATTATTTTTATTATGAAAAGTAACACACTATGAACCTAAAACTGCTCTTTAAAAAGATAATCCTTTTTTAAGTAGCATGCTCACTATAGTCATTTTAGAAAACACATCAAAGCCTAAAGAAGAAAATATTAAAATCATTCCTCTTTCTAAACCCTGTATATAAAAAGAGGGTATAAATATCTCAATAATTCTGAAGTTTTCAAATTCAGTTCCCAAAACAGTTTAAATTGAATTTCTCTACTCTTTATTCATGCCTCCAGCTGACTGTCAAACATCTTAAGTTGCTCACACGACTGGCAACTGGAAGAATCAACCTTTTAAAAATACGTTCATCATTACCAAATTTTAAAAGTTAAACATAATCACCACGAAAAAAAAAAACACATAAAAGAAAGTATAGAAATCACCCACTATTTCATTACCATAAGATGGTCACCATTTATATTTTGATCTATTTCTGTCCATCTACTCATATTATTGAAAATGTAATTTACATCCTTTTTTAAACTACCATTGTATCATAAACATTTTCCATACATTAGGAACTCCTAAAAAATCACGCATAGTTTCAAAATAGCCTATTTTGTGGTTAATACAAACACTCACAACACATCTATAATGTTAAACATTTTCTCTCTGGTGACACTAAATCAAATTAGTTAATGTGTATGAACGGTTTTAGGGTTGCTTATTTGTATTACTAAAATGATTTCCAAAAAGGTGATATCAATATAAACTCCCACTGGACCCTGTGAAGGCCTATTTTACTACAACCTCATTAACACTGGGGCATCTGATCTTTTTCCAACATTTATAAATTAAATCAATTTGCTCCTCCTTAGTGAATTGTCCCTACATACGAAATATATTTAATAGTTTTTTAAATATAAAAGAAATCAAGGAAAAGCTATGGTTTTTCATTCTATGTTTATTTTTCTACCTCATTTCCTTTTCATACTGTTTTCTTAAAACTTAAAGGCAAAAGCTGAGCAGTGTTGTCTCACTTGTCCCTTTTATTGCTTTGTATCTTCTTTCCAACAGTGGAAGACCCAACCCATGTGAATACTGGTCCAGATCCTTCTGGAAAAAACACAATACTCATGACAAGTTTCTCAAATGAAGTAACTTACTATATTCTTATGCATGGTGGGAATTATTTACAGAATGGTGGTCCAGGATTATAGAATATCTCGGGTTATAATATAATTATAATTGAGGTTTCTTTTAGTGGACCACTCTCCTTGACATGATGCAAGTCAGATAATTACATATCTACTCCAACCCCCACCCTTGCCCCCACTATGCAGAACATCTTCCATTTCCTCCTTTCAAATCTTTCATGCTGCTCTCTGCCCAGTATAGAAAACATCAACAAGTTTTCACTCTCTGGATTCTTCTTTTTTTTTTTTAACAAGTGAAAAGTTTGTTAAGAATTAAACAAAGGTATGATGTGATACAGGATAAGCAAGACACTCAAGATAGGTATAATAGTACTACTCACACAAAAACTTAAATTTCACCTCAAAAAAAATCACAAGACAAAAGAGAAAGCAATTTCACTGTTATAAAATAAGATATTTCGTGCAAAGTATTAACTCTGCCTCCCAAAGCCCAAACTCCCAACAAACAAAAAACTATCTGGGAATACTGCTATGCTAATATATTAACCACAGTATAATCATTCATAGGAAAACAGTAATTAAGCAATGAATTGAATTAAATAACAAAGTTCAAACTGTCATAAACTCATAGACCACAATGATTTTACAAAACAAGCAATTCCAGAAATCTTATAATAAATCTTACAATAAAAGAAATATTTCAATATCATTCTACTGATCAGGATACACCTGATATTGAAATTGGAGAAAATATAATGTTATAAAGAGAAATTACAAACATGTTTCACTTATAGATGAGGATGCAATATCCTAAACAAC
>CAUYRH010069548.1:0-35508 GCA_963574655.1 Perodicticus potto | reverse complement strand
TGCCCTTTCCCCTGGATTCTTGTGCTATAATTGGGTTTTAGCCTTCATATGAAAGCTATAAATTAGCTTCATATTAGGGCTGAGTACATTGGATAATTTTTCTTCCATTCTTGAGATACTTTGCTAAGAAGAATATGTTCCGGCTCCATCCATGTAAACATGAAAGAGGTAAAGTCTCCATCTTTCTCATTCATTTCCATTTTAGAATATAAGGATTTACCTCTCTTTCATTCACCTTCCCCAGCCCACTTCCTCTAAAATCAGTCTTCATGTTTAGATAATGCAAACATAATCTAAAGCTGACTCTTGAAGCATGTAATGATTACAGTTCCTGTCTATTTCTATTTTCCTCGGAGTTAATACCTGCCTTCTTTTACCGTTTGCATAGTTGTCTGTGGAGCTTCCCCTAAATCACCCATATTTTCCTCCCTGAGTGTCCAGTTCCTCTCAATACACTTAGACCTGGGAAGTTCTCCCTGGTCCTGCACATCTGGGCAGCCACCGGGCCAGCACACACTGCCTTCCTGGGCCCTCCTTCCTCTGGCTCTGGGATTGAATTCCCGGTTCCTGCATGTTCATATACCTTCTTCATTTTTCATTTACTTTCCAGAGAAAGGCACATTAGATACAAGCTTTTTAAGAACTTGCATTTCTGAACATTTCTTTTTCACCCTTGATTGGGAGTTTGGTTGGGAGTAAAATTCCAGTCTGGAAACATGCCAGCCAGAGTTTGGGAGCCATCACTGCATCGTCTTTTTTTATTTTTTTAATTAATTAATTTTTTTTTTTTGAGACAGAACCGCAAGCTGTCACCCTGGATACAGTGCCTTGGCATCACAGCTCACAGCAACCTCCAATTCCTGGGCTCAAGTGAGTCTCTTGCCTCCGCCTCCCAAGTAGCTGGGACCACAGGCGCCCGCCACAACGCCCGGCCATTTTTTGGTTGCAACCATCATTGTTGTTTGGCGGGCCAGGGCTGGATTTGAACCTGCCAGCTCAGGTGTATGTGACTGGCGCCTTAGCCCGTTGAGCCACAGGCGCCGAGCCAATTGCATTGTCTTTTAGCTGCCATTCCAGCTTCTCTCGTTCATATGTTATTCTTTCTCTCTCTCTGAAAATTCATTAGTTCTTCTGTTTCTCCATGTTCAGAACTTTCAAGACCGCCTTGTTGCGGTTCCTTTCATCCACTGTGCTCAGTGCTGGGTTGTTTTTTTCAGTGTAAAAACACATGTCCTCCACTCATGGGAGGCTTTCTTAAATGTTGTATTTGATCCTTCTGCTTTCTGTTTTGTCTGCATTGTTTCTTTTTAAAAAATTTTTATCATTTTCTTTATTATTTTTTCAAAATATTAAGGGGGTACAAATGTGTGTTACCTGGACACATTGTATAATGCTGAAGTCTTTAGAATAGTGTTCATTGTACCTGATAGGTAAGTTTTTATCTGTCACCCCCTCCCACCCTCCTCCCTTCTTGGTTTCCAATGTTCTTTACATCTCTTTGTGCCCATGTGTGCCCAGCGATTAGCTCTCAATTTTTAGAAAATGCATGTGATTTCGTTTTTCCATTCCTGAGATACTTTACTTAGGATGATGGCCTCCAGTTCCACCTTAGTTGCTGCAAATGACATTATTTCACTCTTTTTTATTAAGTAGTACTCTATGGCATATATACCACATTTTCTTTGTCTACTCAGGTGGTGGACACTTAGGTTGATTACATATCTTTGCAATTGTGAATTGTGCTGCAATAAACATTTAAGTACAGGTGTCTTTGATAAAATGACTTCTTTTTTTTTGGCTCCGTGCCCATAGCACAGTGGTTACAGTGCCAGCCACATACACCCAGATGGCCAATTCGATCCCGGCCCAGGCCAGCTAAATAACAATGACAATGGCAACAAAAAAAAATAGCTGGGCATTGTGGCGGGCGCCTGTAGCCTCAGCTACTTGGGAGGCTGAGGCAAGAGAATTGCTTAAGCCCAAGAGTTTGAGGTTGCTGTGAGCTGTGACACCATAGCACTCTACCAAGGATGACATAGTAAGACTCTGTCTCAAAAAAAAAAAAAAAAAACCAAAAAACATGAATTCTATTCCTTTGAGTAGATATCCAGTAGTGGAATTGCTGGATCTAATGGCAGTTCTACTTTTATTTCTTTGATGATTCTCCATATTGTTTTCCAAAGAGGTTGTACTAACTTGCAGTCCCACCAACAGTGTATAAATGTTTCTTTTTCACCACATCTATGGCAGTGCCTCTTGCTTTTTGACTTTTTAATATTGTCAATTCTGACAGGGATAAAGTGGTATCTTAACGCTCTTTAATTTTGCATTTCCCTAATGATGTTGCTCTTTTTTTTTTTTTTTTTTTTTTTGGCTTTTTATCTATCTTCTGAAAAACTTCTGATCATACTTTTTGCCCACTTTTTGATGAGGGTTTTTTTTTCTTAATGGTTTGTCTGAATTCTTGGTAGAATATTAGCCCTTTGTTGGATATATAGTTTGCACATATTTTCTCTCATTCTGAAGATTGTCCTTTTACTCTGATGATTATTTCCTTTGCTGTGTATAAGATTTTTAATTTAATTAAGTCCCATTTGTTTATTTTTGCTGTTGCTGTATTTGCCTTCAGGATTTTACTCAAAAATTCTTTGCCTTGGCCTATATCTGGAATAGTTTTTCCTGTGTTTTCTTCTAGAATTTTTAGTTTCATGCCTTACATTTAAGTCTTATCCACCTTGAATTAATATTTGTCTGTGGTGAGAGATGAGAAGGGTCCTGTTTCATTCTTCTGCATGTGACTATCCAGTTTTCCCAGCACCATTTATTGAACAGAGCTTCCTTTCCCCAGTGTATGTCTGCTTTGTTAAAAATCACTTGGTCATAGCCTTATGGTTATATTTCTGGGTCTCCATTCTGTTCCATTTGTCTGTGTCTCTACTTTCATACCAGTACCATGCTGTATTAGTTACTATAGCCTTGTAGTATAATTTAAAGTCAGGTAATATGATGCCTCCAAATTTGTTCTTTCTATTTAAGATTGCTTTGGCTACTTTGGCTATTTTTTTTCTCTCAAATGAAGCTTAGAATTATTTTTTCTACATCTGTGAAATATGACATTGGTATTTTGATGATTTCATTGACTATGCAAATCACTTTGGGTGACACAGACATTTTAACAATGTTGTTAAATGTTATGTACCAGTCCATAAGCATGGAATGTTTTTCCATTTGTTCATGTCATCTGTGATTTCTTTCATCAGTATTTACAGTTCCCCTTGCAGAGATCTTTCATTTCCTTGTATAAGTATATTCCTAGGTATTTTATTTTCTTTGTAACTATTGTGAATGGCATTGAGTCCTTGCTTTGACTCTTAGCTTGAATGTTACTGGTATACAGAAATGCTGATTAGTGTACATTGAATTTGTAACCTGAAACTTTGCTGAATTTTTTTTTTTTTTTTTGAGACAGAGTCTCACTTTATGACCTCAGTAGAGTACCAAGGCATCATAGCTCACAGTAACCTCAAACTCTTGGGCTCAAGCAATTCTCTCACCTCAGCCTCCTGAGCAGGCTGAGACTCAGATGGAACTACCACAGTGCCTGGCTATTTTTAGAGATGGGGTCTCGCTCTTGCTCAGCCTGGTCTTGAACCTGTGAGCTCAGGAGATCCATCTGCCATGGCCTACCGGAGTGCTAGGACTGCAGGTGTGAGAAACCGTGCCTGGCCTTGACTTTGCTGAATTTATTTGTCACCTTTGAGTCTTTTGGTGGAGTCTTTGGAATTTTCTAGATATAAGATTATACCATAAGCAAAAAAGGGTGGCTGACTTCTTTCCCAATTTGGGTGCTCTTTATTCTTTCTCTTGCTTGATTGCTCTGGCTAGGACTTCCAGTACTTCTATTCTGTTGAATAGAAGTGGTGACAGTGGGCACTTTGGTCTTGGTCTAGTTTTCAGGGGGAAGGCTTTCAACTTTTCCCCATTCATCATGATGTTAGCTGTGGTTTATCTTTTATAATTTTGAGGTGTGTTCCTC
The DNA here is from genome assembly GCA_963574655.1 of Perodicticus potto. Classification (NCBI taxonomy): domain Eukaryota; kingdom Metazoa; phylum Chordata; class Mammalia; order Primates; family Lorisidae; genus Perodicticus; species Perodicticus potto. Next base: position 31,472 of record CAUYRH010069548.1, on the reverse strand, counting down.
CTACACTTAGTTCGTTGAGGGTTTTTGTCGTGAAAGTGTGCTGAGTTTTATCAAGTGCTTTTTCTGAACTTATTGAGATGTTCATATGGTCTTTGTTTTTGCTGCTGTTTATATGGTGAATCATGTTTATTGATTTCCTTATGTTGAACCATCCTTGCATGCCTGGGATGAAACACGCTTGATCATGGTGAATTATCTTTTTTATGTTCTGTTGAATTCAGTTTGCTGGTACTTTGTTGAAGACTTTTGTGTAATTATTCATGAGGGATATTGGTCTGAAGGTTTTTGTTGTTGTTGTCTTTTCCTGGCTTTGCTTTCAGCATGATACTAGCTTCATAGAATTAGATAGGAAGAATTCCCTCTTTGCAATGTTATGGAATAGTTTCTATAGGATAGATGCCTGTTCTTTTTTATAGGTCTACTAGAATTTGACTATGAATCTGAGTTGTCTGTACTTTTTGTCCTTGTTGTCATTGAGAGTTTTTTTACTACTGCCTCACTCTCACTGCTCATTATTGGTCTGTCTATAATTTCCATTTCTTCCTGATTCAGGCTTAGGAAGTTGTGTATTTCCAGCAATTTATCCATTTTCTCTAGGTTTCTTAGTTTGTGTGCATAGAGGTTTTTGCAGTATCCACAGATGATATTATATAGTCTGATGGTATCAGTTATAATGTCTTTTTTTCATTTCTGATTGAGCTTATTTGAGTGCTTTCTCCTCTATTTCTGGTTAATTTGGCTAGTGGTCTATCAAGTTTGTTTATCTTTTCAAAGGATCAACTATTTGGGGCAGTGCCTGTGGCTCAAAGGAGTAGGGTGCCAGCCCCATATGCTGGAGGTGGTGGGTTCAAACCCAGCCCTGGCCAAAAACTGCAAAAAAAAAAGAATCGGGCGGCTCCTGTGGCTTATCAAGTAGGGCGCTGGCCCCATATACCGAAGGTGGAGGGTTGAAACCCAGCCTCGGCCGAATTGCAAAACAGAAAAATAGCCGGGGCACCTGTAGTCCCAGCTACACGGGAGGCTGAGGCAAAAGAATCGCCTAAGCCCAGGAATTGGAGGTTGCTGAGAGCTGTGTGATGCCACGGCACTCTACCGAGGGTGATAAAGTAAGACTCTGTCTCTACAAAAAAGAAAAAAAAAAAAAAGAATCAACTGTTTGTTTCATTGATCCTTTGTATTTGGTTTTTCTGAGGGATTGTTTCCATTTGATTTGGTTCTGCTCTGAGCTTATTATTTCTTTTCTTCTGTGGCTTTGTGTTTGGTTTGTTCTTCTGTTTATAGTTATTTGAGATGTGATATTAGGTTGTTAGTTTGTGATCTTTCTGTGTTTTTGATGTAAGATTTAGGTCTATGAATTTCCCCCTTAGCACTGCTTTTCCTCTTTCCCATAGATTTTGAAAGCATGTGTCCTCTTTGTTGTTCAGTTTGATTTCCATCTCAATTTCATCATTGACCCAGGGATCATTCAGTAACAGGTTGTTTAATTTCCATGGCACTGTGTAGATTTTAGCATTTCTCTTGGAATTGATGTATAGTTTTGTTCCACTGTGTTCTGAGAAGATACATGGAATGATTTTAATTTTTCTGATTTGCTGAGACTTGTTTTGTGGCCTAAGATATGATCAATCTTGGAAAATATCCCATGTGTGGATGAGAAGCATGTATATTGCATAGTTTTGGGATAGAATGTCTGTAAATGTCTGTTGGATCCATTTGTTCTAGAGTCTGATTTAGGTCCAATGTTTCTTTCTTGACTTTCTGCTTTGATATGTCCAGTTCTACTTATATCTTTGCTTAGATCTAGAAGGATTTGTTTTATGAATCTAGGAGCTGTTGTGTTAGGTGCACATATATTTATGATTGTTATGTCCTCTTGTTGAATTGATCCCTTGACAATTATATGATGACAATCTTTGTCTTTTTTTGCCATTATTGATTTAAAGTGTATTTTATCTGATATGAGAATGGCTACATTTGCCTGCTTTTGGTTTCCATTTTCATGGCTTTTTTTTTCCATCTCTTTTTTTTTTTTTTTTTTTTTGGAGACAGAGCCTCAAGCTGTCACCCTGGATAGAGTGCCGTGGCATCACAGCTCACAGCAACCTCCAGTTCCTGGGCTCAAGCAAGTCTCTTGCCTCTGCCTCCCAAGTAGCTGGGACTACAGGCGCCCGCCACAGTGCCCGGCCATTTTTTGGTTGCAACTGTCATTGTTGTTTGGCGGCCCGGGCTGGATTCGAACCCTTGAGCTCAGTTGTATGTGGCTGGCGCCTTAGCCCATTGAGCCACAGGCGTGAAGCCTTTTTTTTTTTCCATCTCTTTAACTTGAGTCTGGGCTAGTCCTTACAAGTTATATTGGTTTCTTGGAGACAACATATAATTGGGTTGTGTTTTTACATCCATTCAGCCAATGTACGTCTTGTCGGTGGACCATTAATAACTTTCACATTCAGTGTTAGTATCAATACGTGGAATACTGTTCTATTCATCATGCTGGCTGATACTGTGTTGTTTTGCTTTCCCTCTTGCATTATTGTTTTATAAGTGGTGTGAGCTTTAAGTTTTGTGTGTTTTTACTCTGGTGCGCATCTATTGTACTGTTCCATGTATAGTCCACTTTTGAGCATTTCCTATTAGGCAGGTCTAGTAGTGACAAATTTTCTTAGTGTTTACCTGAGAATGTCTTTATTTCTCTTATCATTTATGAAACTTAATTTTGTAGGATACAAAGTTATTAGTTAATGGTTGTTCTGCTTAAGATTAAAAATGGGGCCACAAAAATGGAGCTAATAATGGCAATTAGCCTGGTGGGGTTTTTTGGTGGGTTAGCTGTTACTTTATCTTGCAGCTAGTAGAATTTTCTCCTTCATTTTTACTTTAATCAAGTTGACAACTATTAATATATGTCTTGGGAGATGTACTATTTGCTACAAATCTTCACATCGTTCAATGACCACCACATATCTGGATATCTGAATCTCTGGTGATACCAGGAAATTTTTCCTCAATAATTCCCTTGAATCAGTTTTCCATGCTTTTTACTTTTTCTTCTTCTACCAAGGAATGCCTATAATTCTTATATTCACTCAGTTGCATAGTCCCATATTTTTCCAAGTGATTATTTATTATTCTTTATCCTTTTTTGTGTATCTTTGACTGAATGGCTTTGAAAGCGTTGTCTTCAAGCTCTGAAATTCTTTCTTCTGCTTGGTCTCACCTGTTGAAGATTTCTGCTGTATTTTGAAATTCCCTAAATGACTCTTTAATTTCTTTAAGATCTGTTGCATCTTTTCTTATGTTGTGTCTTTGGTGACTTTTATTTTTGTTTGCTTCTTTGTATTGCTTTTCAACTTTGTCATCAATCTCATTTATCTTATTTGCCATACATATTCTGAATCCCATTTCTGACATTTTGACAATTTTGTTTTTGTTGGGGTCCATTGTTGTAGATCTATTGTGATCCTTTGGGAATGTTGACCTAGCTTGTTTTTTCATGTTTCCAGAGATCTTTTACTATTTTCTTCTCATCTAAAACCTCTTCTCTCAGCTCAGGGAAGATAGGCTTGCAGTGTACCTATTCTCCTTTGCTGGAACTCTCCTACTTAGTGAGAAGAAGGGGAAGTCCCTAGATGGTGCTTTTGTGTCCTGCTCCAGAATATTGACCTGGAAGGAGAAGGGAAGAGAGAGAGAGAACCTGTAATGCAGCTATTCTGCATGGTTCCATTCTTCTGTGACTGTCACAGTCCAAGCCAGTGCTGGAGGGCCTCTGTGCAGAGTAGTGGGTTAGTACCCAGGCCAGTGTTAGAAGCTTTGGCAAGCAGCAGGTTGAGTCCCTCTCTGCAGAGGAAAGAATTCTGGGAGATTGTTCTACCTAGGTCTCTCTGTGCAGTGGCAGTGGCAACTGGGTGAAGCTATCTAGGATCTGGCTGCAGGTGTTGGGGCTACAGGCATTTACTCCATTAAGGTCCAGGTACAATGGTGGTATGTGGCTACCAGGTCTGTGACAGAAGATTGGACCAAGGGGGTGAGTCCCACCAGGCAGGTTATAGGGCAGGGCCACAGAACCAGAGGGCAGCATGGGAGCTTACAGGGCCAGCCACCAACACAGGAGCCATGGGACAGGGCCATGGGACCAGGCCATAGGTAGTTAGATCTCTCTCCCTGTATGGGTTCCCTCTGAGGCAGTTGTGACAGGGCTTCTAAGGCAGCATCAGCAGCATCTCCTCTGTTTGAATCCCCAACGCAATGCTCCCCATCATGGGGCATGTGGGAATGGAACATCTGTTCTCCCTGCTCCCTCCTTGGTCCAGCAGGGGGGACGTGGAGGCAGCTGAAGCAAAGCCAAGCCCTGTGTGCTTGGACCTGCACCCAAGCTCTCTGGACCTAAGAGCTCAGAACAGCATTAGTTACTCTAATTGTACCCTGTTGTACCCATTCTTCAGTGCAATATTACTGCACAGTCTCCCAGCTACTTGATGTGTCTGGAGGTCTGTGGGATTTTGGGGAGCTCTCACAACTTGAGTCACAGTGGAGGGGGAGCATGGAGTCCCAGGGTTCCCTCCTTCTGTTCTTCCCCATGTGTGGACACCTCCCCCAGGGACCTTCTCCATCTCCCTCACCCCCTTCACTCTTAGTGCTGCCCATCACTTCTCTGATAATATACAAGGCTGTCTCCAAGTGGGCGTCTATTTGCAACTTTTGATCATCTCCTTTAGAGCACTATGAGCAGGCTGCTTCTAGTCCACTATCTTATCCCACACACCTTTATAAAGATTTGAGCCATCTCCCAGTGTATGTGCCAGAGGCAAAATGTTCTCTATTTTATACGATACTTTAAGTTTCACCTCTTTATTTTTTTTTCTCACCTGAAATCCTATTTCTTTATCTAGTCTTCTGTGGCAGTAAGTGCCTCTCATGCTGAATTTTAACACTCCTTCAGGCACAGTGTAACTGCTGTGCCCTCTGTCTTGAGTTCCTATTATCCAGTTGTTGGATCGCCTTAGTTTAATATTCTAACTTTTATAGTTTTCTATATACCATCTTTGTTTTTTTTGCTTGACTTTCTGCAAGGTGTCCCTTGTCATCATCTTTTAAACCTCCTACAGATTTTTCATTCCTACTGTCATACTTTTCATTTTCAATAGCTCTCTTTTGTCCTGTACACGTTTCTCTTTTATAGTATTTTATTCTTGTTTTATGGATGCAATATCTTCTCCTATCTCTTTGAAGATATTAATATGGCTTTGTTTGTTTTAGTTTCTTCCTACTTGCCTATATTTCTTCTGGGTTTCTTTTCCTGTTTTTACCCATATTGCTATCTTTTCTATGTTAGAGACTTTTCTGATATAGTTAACAAAATCTGGTTGTCAATTCATATATAAGAGGGGGGCCAGGCACAGTGACACACCTATAATCGTAGCCCTTTGGGAGTCTGAGGCAGAAGGATCACTTGAGGCCAGGAGTTTAAGACCAGCCTGAGAACATAGGGAGACCTTGTCTCTACAAAAAAATAAGAACAATTAGCCACATGTGGTAGTGTGTGCCTGTAATACCAGCTACTCAGGAGGCTGAGGCAGGAGGATCACTTGAGGCCAGGAGTTAGAGATTGCAGTGAGCTATGATGATGCTGCTATACTCTAAATTGAGGCAACAGAGCAAGATTCTGTCTCAGAAACAACAACAACAACAAACAGTGAACCACTAAAAAGCTGATTGAAAACTCTGAGCATGGGTGGGGATTGACGACTGGTGAGCTTTCCTGGAGGGTGATTTAATTAGACCATTTGATTGGGAGATCCCTACTGCAGTATCTTTAGATATTTCCTTTTGTGCTGGTTGATTGCCCAGGAGATAAAATGTCCAATCTGCTGCCCAGAGTGTATGAGTCTAGCTGCCAGAGTTCTGAGATCTTTGTGAGAAATGGAGTTGAGGAGTCACAATATACAGACATCAACTTCATTCCCATTTTCAGCACAGACTCCTACCCTTGGCCGATGTTGGGGTTCCCCGGCCCCCAGAGTTCAAGGAGATGAATACCAGTCTTCTGCTAGAGTAAAGAAGGGACAGGAAAATCTAAGATATTTATAACTGAGTTTAAACCTGTTTTCCTATTTCCAGCCCACCTTCGCCTCCACTTTCTGAGATGGCTGTTGCCACCAGTTCCGAGTCCTTTGGTGGTTCTGTGGTGTGCCAGTGGCTTCCAGTATCTCTGCTGCCTTAGGTCTAAGTTTTTTTAGGCTTCCTAATCTGTCCACTCATTCAACCACTTTCTAGGTCCCAGGGTGCCATTGTCTTTTCCTTTTCATCTTTGTAGGTTTATGCCTTTCTAAAAAGTTCCTTTCTCCTAGGTATGCAGAGGGAGCAGAACCAGGCAACCCACTGCCTTGAACTGGGAGCTGCTGTGTGTTTGGTCTTTCTCTCTGCTCTTTCTTTCCTCAGCACCCCAGGCTGCTACATGGCCGATTTACCCAACTTTAAGAAACAAGAACACATGTGGAAGAAGCTGGGGCAAGGCAGAGAGTTGCTCTTGGAAACCGTGATGTCTCCACAGTAGCTGGGAACTGTCCTTTGAGGACACTTATTTTATTTTTTGCTTTTTCCCTCTTATAAAAGAAGTAAATAGTCATTAAAGAAAGAGTTGGAAAAAGTAGAAAGAAGACTTTTTATTGACTTTGTTTCTACCTCCAAAAGAAATTTGTTTGCATGTCATTATATTTCTTCCCAGTATTTATTCGTTTGTCACCAGAGTTTTGTCATTACCATGCAGTAGGAGATAGGGTGAGGGTCTCATCACCTGCATCACCATGGGGATCTGCCTGTTTCCCCAAGTCCCAGCAAGTGAGGGACCGGCCACCCCTTCTATGACCAGTCACTCAGCATTGTGCTCCCTACAGGAGAGGACCCAGGAGGGGGGGATCCAACAGAAAGCAAGATGCTCTCATGGCAGCTGAGGGTGGGTGGGGACAGTAAAGGGAAGACGGTAAAACTGCAGAAGCAAAGCTACTTAGCAGGAACATGGAGGCTGTATTTGATGATCAAGAAAGACTCCTGAGGTGGCGCCTGTGGCTCAAAGGAGTAGGGCGCAGGCCCCATATGCCGGAGGTGGCGGGTTCAAACCCAGCCCCAGCCAAAAACTGCAAAAAAAAAAAAAAAAAAAAAGAAAAGAAAAAAAGAGTCCTGGGTGGAGGGACTGGAGATCTAGTTAGGGAGCATCAAGAGGTGAGGCTGGAGATGTGTGTTGGGGCCATATTGTAGTAGTTGTGGTACCTGGCCAAGGAGGTTGCCCTTAATTTCACAGGTAAGGGGCTTTGGAACAGGGATGTAGCAAAATCAAGGTCACCTCTGGGAGACCCAGTCTGGTAGGGGCTTCCTCTCTGGCTCCAGGCACTGACAGCCCCTGCCCATTCCACGTTGGTAGGTGTGGATGATGGCGCTGACATCCCCAGGGAACTGGTGGTAGGCATCTACGAAAGGATACAGCAGAAGGAGCTCAAGTCCAATGAGGACCACGTCACGTACGTCACCAAAGTGGAAAAGTCCATCGTGGGCATGAAGACAGTAAGTGTCTGCCACAGAGCAGCGCTTGACTTGTGGGGGTTGGCTTCCTTTCCTTTAGTGGCCAAGCCACACCCACCTCCCATCTCTCTCTTTTCTTTCTTCCTGGCATCTCCTCCCTTTCTCCTGCTTACCTTTCAAAAGGCTTTGCAACTTTCTTGTTATTCATTCACATCATAGTTATTGAGTGTCTACCACGTGCCAGGCACTGCATCCTCTTTTTCCCATTGCCTAATTTCTTTATTGCCTCCTGCAGCAGGAGAAACTGAGGTGAGATGTCAAGAAGGACTTCCCAGTGGTCTAGCATTGAAGCATCTGGATGGCCAGTGGGGAGGTTTAGGATGCCTTCTAGGATGGGGTGCATACCAGGCATTCCTGGATGGTCCTAACGCATAAAAGGCCCTAAAGGGGCTCATGTAGGCTCTAGGCTACCACATCTCAAACCATTAAAGTGCCCAGTGCTCCATTAGTTGTGACCCAGTCCCAGGCAACATCTTCTAAGCAGGCAATGATTTTTAAAGTGAGCATTCTCTGCAGGTCGCTACATTAACATGTCAGCAGGGGCACTTTGTAGTGTAAATATGGGGGATGCGAGTAAGATTCCAGTTCCTCCTCTCCTGCATGAGGAGAGAGGAGGTTTAGGGTCAAGTTCAGGCCCTGCAGTAGAACTAGAGCACCCGCCCCTCTCCTGGGCCTCCATCTCATCTTCGGGAAAGAGGTGCTGTGGGGAGGGGGGAGCAGTCTCGGGTTCCTCCGGCTGAGCGCTGAGCGCCGTCCTCGGGTCCAGGTGCTGTCGGTGCCCCACCGCCGCCTGGTCTGCTGCAGCCGGCTCTTCGAGGTGACGGACCTGAGCAAGCCGCAGAAGCAGGCCGCGCACCAGCGGGAGGTGTTCCTCTTCAACGACCTGCTGGTGGTGAGCAGCCCCCGCCCGGGGACCCCGCGGGGGCCGGGAGGACGTCCCCGGTAGAACTGACTGACGTACTACGCTCTTTCTAGCGCCTTCACAGCGTGGATGTGAGGAAGCCGGGCAGATATGATAATTCCTATTTTACAAGTCATGAGACGAGATGCTAAATGAACTGTTCACGGTTATGCAATCAAGGTGGAAATGAACCAGATCCCAGACCGTCCGCTTCCCTGCGTTTTGAGAAACCCAGAGCCGGGGCAGGCGGGGGAGCCCTGCTGCGTTTCATGTCCCGCCGCCGGGGACCTGAGTGAAGCAGGCGCTGCCGCAGGCCTCGGAGGGGCTGGTGTCTGTGCACGCGCGCACACAGACACACACACCCGTGGGCCCCCCTCTTTTTCTTTAAAAAACAGGTATCCATTCAGATGTTTAATTAGTGTCCACTGTGCCAGGCATTGTGCTGAGGGCTGAGAAGCAGTGCAGAGCAGGACGTGACCAAGAATTGTCTTTCCCTCTCTGTGAGCTACAAGGGCCCTCCCTCTAGAACAGCGGTTCTCAACCTGTGGGTCGCAACCCACAGGAACTGTATTAAAGAGCTGCGGCATTAGGAAGCTTGAGAACCACTGCTCTAGAAGCATCCCAAGCCTAATGACCGCTGCCCCACCACGTTCTAGTCCCACCACGAGGGACAAGCCTAGCTTATGACACCAGCCTTCACACAGGTCTCCCTGCCCCTGAAGTCACCTTCCACCCAGCAGCAGCAGAGACGTCTTTCTAGAACGGGCGCCAGGCCACATGGGCACCTTGCCCTGAGCTTACCCTGGCTCCCATGCCCAGGTCCCCCGAACTGCATCCCTGCACCCTGCTCAGGCCCACAAGCTGCCTCCCTCAGGCCTGGCCTCTGCCCTTGCTGCTCCTGCTTGAAAAGCTCCAGCAGAACTGGCTTCTCCACCTCTTCACTTAGGAATCAAATCAAATGTCCCTGTCCTGCCCACCTAGCAGGAGGTCTACCCAGCCACTTCTCTTCCTTACTCCATTCCTTTTTCTTCAAAACACTTAGCAGATTCTGAAATTACCTTATTTATCCCTTTCTTCATTTTGTTTTTCACTGGTATGCTCCACTGATTGATCAACTGGTCTCCGCCTTGGCTGTCCTCCCTCACTGTGGCATAAGCCTCTGAGGACAGGGCCTCTGTCTTATGTTCTCCTGTGTTCCACAGTCTGGGTCACAGAAGGTGCTGAATAAATATTTTTTTTTAGCAACTCGCTGACTTTTTAAGATAACTTTCATATAGTAGTGGAGATAGAAAAGAATTAAGGAAACAAATAAATGAGATAACAGAGCAGAACAGTGCTTTGAAGATAGTAAGACAGGGTGCTAGAGAATGATTAGGGTGAAGAGGTGGTTTGGGGTCTATTTTGTTTGTCTTTTAGACGGGATGGCCCAGGAAGGCACCTCTAAGGAGATGCATTTGCATTAAGACGCCAGTAATGAGAGGAATCCAGGTGTACAGAAAGCTTCAGGGAGCTTTGAGGGGCAGGTGCAGCATGTGCAAAGGGCCTGTGGTAGGGCCAAGGGTGCCTTTCTTAACCTACAGGAAGGAAGACAATATGGCTGTAGCACAAAGCCAGAGTGAGGCAGGAGCAACATCAAGTGTGGCTTATAGGCCAGGGTAAGGGGTGTGGATTGGCTTCTATGGGCAGACAGAAGAATCCCTGGAGGGTTTCATGCAGTGAGGAGACATATTTCGATATAGTGTGTATGTGTGTATCTGTACGTGTAGATCTATGTGTGTGTGTGAATGTATTTAAGAGTGTGTGTACGTATGTATCTTTGTATTTTCTTGTGTGTTCACGAATCTCCCTGGGTGTTCCTGCATCACATGTGCACACACATGTTACATGCGTGTATACCCATCAGTTTATGTCACGCTCTCTCCCTTGGACAGATTCTCAAACTCTGCCCGAAGAAGAAGAGCTCCTCTACCTACACCTTCTGCAAGTCTGTCGGCCTTCTGGGCATGCAGTTCCACCTCTTTGAGAATGAGTGTAAGTCTTTGAGAGTGAGTGAGTGACCGGGGGTGCGGCGGACGGTGGTGGGAAAGAGGGAGAAGCTCTGGGCGGTAGTGTGGGTGGAACAAGCGCCCCACAGACCTTGTCCCCTCCCCTTGCCGGGCTGGCCCAACCCTGGGGCTGCTGCTGCTCATGGCCCACCGGGGCTGGGATCCGGCTTCCAGATTATTCTCACGGCATCACACTGGTGACCCCGCTCTCGGGCTCTGAGAAGAAGCAGGTGCTGCATTTCTGCGCCCTGGGCTCGGATGAGATGCAGAAGTTTGTGGAGGACCTGAAGGAGTCCATCGCCGAGGTGACGGAGCTGGAGCAGATCCGGATAGAGTGTAAGGACACAGGGCCCCTGGACTCTCCCAGGTAGTCGGCAGGGTGCGTGGGCAACCTCCAGTCCGCAAGGGGCAGGGGCAGCTTACAGATGGACAGGCTGGGAGTTCTGCCCTTGCTCCACTCTGGCCCCTCCTGCTCCCTGGCCCCTCCGCACCATCCTGGGATGTCGGTCACACATGCCTGGTGTGAGTCCACCCCTTCCCATGTCCTCACCATGAAAGCGCAGCATGCTGGAGCACACGCACAGGGGGCTGTGGGTGGGCCCCTGGAACAGAGAACCCTGCTGTGTCTGACCAGGACATCGAGGCGAGCTGGCCTGGGCAGGGATGCAGACCAAAGAGGTCCATGAGCTGAGGGGCTTTTCTCCCCACCAAACTGTCCCTTGTACCCTTTCCCCCAGATCTAGCCCAGGTTCAGATAGTGCATCTGGTTAGTTTCACTTCTTCGATCTCTTTTAGCTTAGAACAGTCCCTCTACTTTATTCTTCATAACATGGTCTTTCTGCAGAGTCCAAGCCAGTTTTCTCACTATTCTTCATCTTGGAGTTGTCTTTCTGTTCCACTAAGGAACACCTAAATGCTAGAATGATCCAGTTCAGGCATGTTGGAGAATACCTGGCTTCTCCGTGTGTCCAGGTGCAGCTGTGTTTTAGGTTAGTAGAAGAGCAGCCATGGCCTTCAACCTGAACTCATCTGCAAGCTTTTACTGTTGACGTATTGCAGTGGTTTCAGGCGGATTTAATGGAAAATTAAATAAGAATGGATTCAGAAACTAAAACAGAAAAAGAAAGTAGCCTTCAGGTCTGCCTTATATGGCCAGACTTGGAAAGTGTTTCTAAATCAATATAAACCATGAAGCAGTAGGAAAGGCAGTGAGATATTTGAGCACGGGGCCAATATGACAGTGTGGCACTTTTTAATCATCATTTTTAAACATGTACTATGTGCTAGGCAGTTTATTTATAGTCTGTCAATTCCCATGGTGATGCTGCAAGGAAGATGTTTGTCCCCACCCTACAGATAAGGCTCAGAGAAGGGGAGCACTGTGTCCAGGTGGTGCATATTGTGGAGGAGCTGTCATTTGCATTTAAGTCTGACTCCAAGGTTCAGGAACTTCTGAGAGAGAAGAGGTTCTGTTTATAATTTCCTAAGAAAACAGTCTACGTCAGGGTGAAATAGAAATGCAGCAGACAGGATTATAGGACTCAGGTAACTACTTGGTGGGGGTGTGTGTAAATTTTCTTTCCCTATTTGTTGCTTTATTTGAGTTTGGTGGTGTAACAAACAGACTCTCTTCAAGGGTTGGACTGGATGCCCAGAGAGGCCACCTTTCTGTTGCTCTGGAACAAGGATGCAACTTGAAATGGCTTTACTTCACTTCTCTCATTGTCGGAATGTCCCAGGAGTCCTGCAGTGCCCTGGGCAGCTGCAGCACACCAGCTTGCCAAGAGCCCTTCTGGCCTAGGTGCCTCCCCGCCAGCCCCAGGAGCAGCAGAGAAGCACATACCTCCTTCCCAAAGAGACAGAGGAGTAGATACTGTCAGAATCTGTTATGTTGAGAGGAGGAGAGATGGTGTGGGAGCAGGGAGGAAGGCTTGCGTTTGGCTGTTAGTGTTCAGATGGAGAGAAAAGGAGAGGACAGCTGAGTCCAGATAAAAAGCTGGCCAGGGAGAAGGCAGAGGAAGAAGTCAGGAAAAAAAGAAAAACAGTCACAGCTACCATTTCCTGGACACTTATTATATGCCAGGCACTGGGCTGATTGCTGAACTTACATTATTTAATTCTCACAATTTTCCATGAGTGGTAATATTGTCTTCATTTTACAAATAGAGAAGTTGAGGCTAACAGAGCTTAAGGAAGTTGTCAGGGTTCACACAGTCAGTGATGAAACTGGATTTGCACCCAGGTTCTCTGGACTCCTTACTTGTGACTATGGTGCCAATTTCTCCAAAGCCAAGAGAGCCCCTTTGGAGGGAGAAAAGCAACTCTCAGTTCAGTAAAAACATTTGGTATTGATTGATGGTGAGATTTAGGCAATCAGGACAAACTGTTCTGATTTGGAGGTTGCAGTTCAGTGTCCCTGGATTCTAGACAACCAGAAAGACAGAAAATGGAACCCAAGAGAGTAGCTTTAATAAAAGGAACTTGAATTATGTCGCCTGAAGAGGGAAGCCAGAGGAGTGATTTAATAATGACTGTCAAGTCTCCAAGGATGGAAACTGGCAGTTCTGAAGCACCACTGAGAGCAGAACAAGAAGGGACAGGTTTCCAGTCCAGGGAGAGGAATTAAAGTTTAGTACCAAGACAGATGTCCTGGCCGTGTGGGTGTGCAGCACGACAGATCCTCGGCGTGTGGAATTCCCTCCTTGGGAGAGCTCTGAGCACCCTGCAGAGGTCCAGCTGGCTAGGGAGAGCACGGTCCTGCCAGGGCAGGGTGGATGAACTTGATGTCGCCAATTCTCACTAAGTTCAGCCCTGCTGAATGCTTTGTAATAGAAGCTAATACTAAGCATTGCCACATCCAAGACTTGTTCCGAGTGCTTTGCATGCACTTCCTTGGGTAATCCTGAAGCAAGCATCCCTGTCCTGTCCAGTGAGGCCCCAGAGAGGTTGAGGGAGTTACCTAAAGCCACACAGCTCAGAGTGTTGAACAAAGATTGAAACCCAGACAGTCAGCCTCTCTGATACCAGCCTCTCCTGCTGCCTCTCTAACATCTGAGCAGGTCTTACCATCCCCCTGCACAGATGAACATACTGCAGCTCAGGGGCGTTCAACTTGCTGTGTGCCAGCCCCCTGAGGTCCCTGTTTCATAGCATCTATTGGGGGCCCCCCTTCCCTCCCTGCTTGCTCCTCCTTTCTTCCCTCACCTGTGCATAGTCAGGGTTAGGGGCTTCTCTCTTTCACGGACTTCTCCACTCCTTAGGGGAGCTGGAGAAACAGCAGGGAACAAAGACACTCTCCTTCAAGCCTGGAGGAGCCCAGGTGGACCCACAGTCAAAGCAAGGATCGCCTACAGGTGAGTCTCGGCTCTGCTCCGGGGGTCTGGACCCATGGAAGCTGCTCATGGCCTGAGCTGGGTCATGGGCAGTTGGGGTGGGAGAGATGCCTGTTCCTATGACCATTTATTTCTGCTGAGGAATGCTAGCCTTGCTTTCTTTAATCTCATGGGCTTTAGGAGTGGGCATGAGGAGGCAGGTGAGAGAGAAATGTGTCTGTCCATTTTGCAAACTATACCAGGGTTTCAGAGGCCATGTGGAATGTCACTGCTCTGCAGGAGTCAGGCAGGAGTCCTGATGTCCTAGCCCCAGAGCTGAGGCCCTCTGCCTGCCCCCCTGCAGCCAGGCTCTCTGAACCCTGGTTTATAAGGATGATCAGGGGTGATCAAGGGAAACCCTGTGAGAAAAACTCCCCAGCCAGGAATCCAGTAAGAAAGCAGGGTGCCCAGAAGGGCCTGGAAATCTCGCTTTGCCCCATACCATTCTTTCACCAACAAGCTATAAGTTCTCTCTAATCCCAGGCCCAGGTCAGCCCACTCCAAAACCCAAACTCAGTTTTTCTCATGCTTTCTTCAAGTTGCATTGTTCACTGCCCCTGATATCCCCCTACCTTCCATCTCCTGCTCCACCTGTACTGAGTTCAGGAAGCCTTACCACCGTCCCCTCTCCCAGCCCCAAGTAAAGAGAATTAGAAAAAGAGAAGGCATGAGAATTAAATCCCATCCCAACACAGTCCCAGCGAACCAGCCAGAACTGCTGACGTTACAATTCACCTGGTGACTTAGTCTCGGCACTTACCGAGGGCCTGCTGCCCTGTAGGGGGCACTAGAGAGCCAGAGTGGGCTCCATGTGGCTGTTATCCTCAGCGGTTGGCCCTGGCGCCTGACTTGGGACAGGGCCCTACCCTGCCAGCTAAGATATGGGATTCATTTTCCAAGCAAGACATGGGGTTCTTTATGCTACAAGGAGATTTTCGCTATGATAGGATCTTTTGAATATGGGTCTGGCCTGCCATGGTGCGTTCATAACTCTCCACCCTACTTGATTTCAGTAGCCCCCTTACTTTCTGTACAGTCACAGGACATGGGTAACTGCTTGTTTTCATAACTGTCTGAACCCAGAGCCAGTCTTCAAGGAGACTTACTCCCTGCCTCCCCAGTCTGCACCCACATCTCCACCTGCCTCTTTTGAAAGCGACAGGTCTGGCCAGGCCCTGGGGCACATCCTGAGGAGTTGTCCATCAGGCATGTCTGCAGGGAGGTGTTTCTCGTTCCTGAGCAATGGGACACCTCCTTCTTGTGCCACAGAAAGCAGAGGGCTGAACCAGTAAAGGGAACTGGCACCCCCATGGAGGGCTGAGAAATCAGAGGGGCCCTGCCAGGTTTGAGAGAGGAAGCTGGAGGTCATCCAGCTTTTAAAAAAGCATCATACAGCTGTCCACTAGGGCCCACAGGGTCCATGCTGCTATGCCAGGCCAGCCAGAAGGCCCCAGCAGTAATTACAAGGCCACTGTGGGCTCTCACAGAGCCAGCACTATGGGGAGTGCTGTGAGGGCCTGGGCTCATCAGATGCTCCCACTCAGCTGAGTCTGTCGCCCCCACTCAAGGAGCCTGCTGGGGAAGGAGGCAGCCCAGCATGGTTCCCACAGGCCAGTGCCTGCCTCCTACACCCACTTTCACAGCCCATATTGGGAGGGTTTTGCCTGTGGGTAAATTAGATTGAGTAACGCCAGCCATCAGAGAGAGTGGCAGAGATTTTCTGGTTTATGGAGGCCCAGAGAGGTGTCTCATCCTGCCCAAGGTCACACAGCTAAGTAGCAGAAGTGGGCCCGGGGCTTCGTGTCAGTCAGACGTGGAGCTGGCCCGTCTCACAGCCTGCTCCTCTGACTCGGGGATGCTTGCGGGGGCGGGAGGGGTCTGTGTTAGGACTCCTAGAGAATGAGCCCTGTGCTCTTTGCATTCAAAGCCAAGAGGGAAGCTGCGCTCGGGGAGAAGCCAGCGGAGAGTGTGGTGGAGGTAAGTGGAGGCCTGGCCGCCCAGGTGAGTGACTCCTTGCCCGGCTTGTCCCTCTTCTCACCGTCTCTGTTGTTTCTCTTCTCAGGTATTAATCAATGCCTCCCCAGCCCGACTCACCATTTTACCAATTTCAAGAGATACAATTAAAAGTTACTGCTAGCATGGGTAATGCCACTGTTCCAGCGCCTAATTAAGCCGCGAGCACTTTCTCCCCATCCCCTAGCCCACTGCCCCCTCCAAGGCTCAGCTCCCAGACAAATGTGAAGATGGACCCCAGGACACCCCAGGATCCCCAGACCCACTTCCCCATAGACTTCTTTCTGCTCCCCGGCACTTGCCAGCATTGCCTCCCTTTCCTCTGTTGGGGATCTAGACCCCCCTCCACAGAGTGACCCCTAAGTCCAGGACCCATGCAAGCACTTTGGGGCTGACCCTGCCCTCTTGGACAGGGCATTGGAAAGCCTCATTGGAAAACTGGAGAATCGAGAGTGGGGGCGGGTGAGAGGGTGGCTTCCCCAGAACAGCTGGCACATCTGGAAAGCCAGCCCAGGGCAGGGCTGTGCACAGGAGCCAGTGAGGCAGAGTAGGGTGGGTGTGCCTTAGAAGGATCCCGGGGAAGGGTTATTGTCCAGGTTGGAGGGAGGGGATGCTGGGCAGGGACGGGGCAGCAGCAGCTGGCCTCTGCCAAGCTCCCATAGTACCACGTGTGGGAGGAGGCTTACGGGCTCACCCCTCCCCAGGTTCCCTCACATCCTAGTGAACCCCACCCCCGCACCTTTCCCTCAGGTCTCTGAGACCTCTAGCTGCTCACACAGGCACCTCCTTTCCCAACCCACTTCTAGTGGAGGGGCTCCCCCTTAGATGTCTGAGGGAGCAGTCCCCAGTGTGAGTAAGCTCCGGGAAGCTCAGTTCCTTCTTTCCATCCCACGGCCCCCACCCCACACACTCGGCTCTGGAGGAGGCACCTTTACTCGGAGGAGCTTCCTGCCCCAGCAGCTGACAAGCCCCCAGGGTGGGTATTCCCTCCCCCCATCCTCTGCAGCTGCCCATTCTCCAGCCTCGCAGATGAGCACCCGGTGCCCAGCCCGCGGCCTGCCCTGCCAGCCTGCCCCGCCTCAGCCTGAGCTGCCCCGGAACGAGCCATCCGATGCCCTCAGGGCATGTGGCTGTCTGCAAGGCTGCTACCCCCAGCTAGCTCAGGGCCCCTGCCAGCCTCTGCTCCCCTGCACAGCGGGCAGCCTCGCGGCCCGCAGCCCTCACCTGGACCCAAGCTCTCGTCCTGCCCTCACTCCGTCATTGCCTGGCCGCGGCCTCTGGCAGGCGCTTCTCCATCTTCTCTGAGCTCTTCTTACCTGCTGCTCATGTTCCACCTTCCTCCCTCTCTTACTCTCTCTCTTTCCCCACTCTTTCTTTTGTTCATGAGCAGGGAGGTGAGAAGGTCAGAATGAGAGGGCGTTTTGCTAGCAATTCCTGTTTTCCACTTACTGACCATTCAAGTTCAAGGATCCAGGCTGGGTGGGGCTGGGGTGCAGGCCGTGGAGGGGCCAGAGCACAGGAGGAGGGATGGGGAGCCACCCAGAGTTGTGGCTGTGGTGGCTCCTCCACAGAGAGGAGGAGAAGGAGGCTCAGAGGGTCCGGACGGCAGCCAGATACTCACCCGGGAGGGATGGCCGTAAAGCCTGTGAGGAGGGAGGCAAGGGGGCACAAGCCTGTCCCAGCAGTCCCAGGCCACTTGTCTCCTGGGGAGTAACTCGGAATATAAGCAAGTAGGGAAAGGAGCCCATGCCCTCTAGCAGTGGTGGTGACAGAGACCTTCTGCCCGAATGAGGACCACAGAGGGCTCCCTAAGTGGAAGATGGGCCACAGCCACGCTGTCTGTCTGCTGTGTCTTGTCACAATAGTGAAGGGCTCAGGGATTCCTTCGCTGGTTTAGGGGATCTCAGGCCTGGAACGTAAAGCCTGTACTGCGCTGAGCATTGTGGTTAGGGCTTGTGAATATTGAGGGACAGACGAGGACCTGAAAGCCGTAAGAGGAAAGCAGCCCACTGGTGTGCACAGGTCCAGGAAGGGGGTCCCTGAAATTGCACTGTTAGCTAACAAGTAAGATTAAAGCTTCAAGATAGCTTTGAAATGGGGAACCTGATCTTGACTTCCCCTCTGCCCTCTGAGTGGCCACCCGTAGGTGGAGGTGCCCAAGGACAGATGGTAGCCCAATAGGAAGTGTCCTCAGAGAGGAGCAGAGTCCCAGCCACCCCACAGGGCCTGGGTGTTTGGAGGAGGTTGTGGTCTGTCCTTTGTACAGACTGGGGAATTTGGGGTGGACCAGCGTGAGGAATTAAATCCCTCTCCTTCCAGAATCCTCCAGCCTCCTGCCCATTTCCTCCACCTCCACCTGCAGGCTGGTGTAGTGACCTCCATGGTCTGAGGGAGGCGGCTCTCGAGTGCTGTCTGGGCCACCTTCTCCTGCCCTGCCCAGGGGGTAAAGATTAGAGCCCTTTCTAGGGTATCCCTTCCAACCCCTGGGAAAATTTAACCAAGGACTGGGGCCCTGCCTCTGCCCTTGGCTCTCTGGGCTGCTCTCGACTACAGGGCTGCGGCCTCAGGGAGTCTAGGGGGATGGGGTAGATGCAGGTCACCCCTTCAGGATCCTTGGTGTTCTGGGGTTTGGGCACCTTCGTGATGTCAACAGTGATGATGAGGCTCTTCTTTAACAAAGCCAGAGGGAATGAGGGGCTTGCGAGGGCCTCACATGCGTGGCTCTGTCCCCGCATCACTTTGTCCTCCTTTGTGCTACACCCTCCAGGGAGGCAGGGAGGAGACAAAGACCACTAGCTCTGAGTTACAAGTTCAGAGGTTGGTAAAGAAGGAGGTGGGGAGAGTCTAACAGCCCGGAGCCACCCAACAGGTCTGTGAAGTCAGGCTGCAGAGCTATGCAGAGCCCACCTCACAGACTGGGAGCCTGGGGCCTGGAGCTGCGCTTCTCATGGTCAGTGACAGAACATGGCAGTGTTTTGGCTCCACGTTCCCTTCTGGGGAAGAGCTAGGGTCAGATCCCAATTTCCTCTGGGTGGAGAGATGGGCAGAGAGTCTGAGTGAGGGCAGAGAGCAGGAGGGAGGCCAAGGGAGGCTCAGGGTAGCCCTCCTGGCAGCTGGGAATTAGTCTTGTAACATTTCATGCTTCTCTGGCTGTTTCTAAACTAGGTGTCAATTCACAACAGGCTTCAAACGTCCCAGCACAACCCCGGGCTGGGGGCCGAGAGGGGAGTGCCAGCGCCATTGCCAGACCTGCAGCCTAGCCCCTTGAGAGAGCAGCCCCCACCGCTGCCACCGCCGCCACCCACACCCCCGGGCACCCTGGTGCAGTGCCAGCAAATTGTCAAGGTCATTGTCCTGGACAAGCCCTGCCTGGCCCGCATGGAACCCCTGCTGAGTCAGGCTCTCTCCTGCTATGCCTCATCCTCCTCCGACTCCTGTGGCTCCACACCCCGAGGCGGCCCAGGCTCCCCAGTCAAGGTTGTCCACCAGCCTCCGCTGCCCCCACCCCCACCCCCCTACAATCACCCTCACCAGTTCTGCCCCCCGGGCTCCCTGCTGCACCGGCGCCGCTATTCCAGTGGCTCCAGGAGCCTGGTGTAGACTGCCCCCACCATGCTGTCGGGGGCACCTGGCTGCCCCCCGCTGCTCCCACACCCTGGCACGATGCCTTCCTGGTCACTGATTGCCACCATTTTGGAAAGAGAACCCCACCCCCTGGCACTTGGGTTTACCTTGTCCCACTGTACCCCCTAACTCAGTTGAGCATCCCCTGCTTGATCTGGAGATACCACCTCACTCTCTTGGGGCCCTGCACAGCCAGTCCAGGTGGGGCCTCCTCTTCCCCTGGCCACCAATCTCCCCATTGGCCATGGACTGAAAAGAGGCAGTGCTGAGCTTGCAGCTTTATGCCCATTAGGGCCTAGAGGCCTCAAGCCAGGGCAGGAGCAAGAGCCCAGGCAGTGCATCTCCAATGCTGAGAGGATGAGGGGTGGCGCTGGCTTGCTGGGGGCCCCTGGTGGAGGGTAAGGGGAGGGGGCTTTCTCTCCTGCCCAGCAGTATCAGGAGGCTGCTCCCTAGTCCCCAGGACGTGGGCTGTCCTGACCACTGACCACGTCCTTCCCCGTCCTCCCAGGGCCTTCTGCTTTCTCAGGAGCTGCCCAGACTCCAGGAAGGCTTCAAGAAAGGGTGGAGGAAAGGGAGCACGCTCAGCTCTCTCTGGGCCAAGTCAGTGGGGCTGAGGAATAATGAGGTCTCACATCTACAAAATGTCCTTTTAAAGATTTTCTTAGTCCCCCATCCCCAAATCACACCCAGCCAATGCCAAGTGCACTGAGAGTGTGCACATAAATGCACAGAACCAGGTTAATTTCTTCATTATGGAAGCAGAGACAGGAGATGGCACAGTGATTTGCCCAGTTGAGTCAGGTCTCTGGAGTCAGGGCTCCCTCTTGCAAGACATCTGTGACCTGCAGGAGAGACTTGGATGCAGAGTGGAGTGAGAAAAACCTGGGCTCCAGAAGCTTTTGCATTTCCCCTGCACTCCTGAGCCTTTAAATGTTTTCCCCTCCTGGGAGGTGCCAGACTCCCTTCAGCAGGGGTGACTAAAAGAGTCCCTAGCCCCTCAAAATTGCAAAGGCAGGGCTTGCTGACCTCCTAGGGGCAAGCAGGCTGTGATGGCCAGACTTATGTGGCCCCACAGACCCCAGGCCTGGCGAAGGGCCCTTCCGCAGCCCAGAAGAGAGTCATCCGCCCTCGGGGACCACAGGCACAGTACCATGGACTGCCTAGTCAGGCCCTTGCTGTCCTAGCCAGGCTGCATTCCAGTCCTGTGCCAAAGCTCACTGCTGTCCTCTGTGCGGACCCCCTCCCACTGGAGTCTATTGTTAGACCCTCCTGAGGGACAGGGAATACTGGCCTACAGTGGACGTGAGTCTCTACACGCCCAGCCTCCAGGAGCCTGGGCCAGGCAGGAGGTATGGATCATTCCTGCTTCCGGAGGCTGCAGATGCCCCAGTTTCCTGTGTGTCTGTGTGTGTGTGTGTGTGTGTGTGTGTGTGGTCACCCAGACGTCACTGTGATGTCACCCAGCAGGTCTATTTCTGGCCATCTTTGTCAGCCAGTTTCCGTCTCCCCCGAGGGCTCCCCACCCTCTGCTCTGCCTGTCCTTGTTGCCCTGTTCTCCTCTGTCTTCTCTGTAACCGGGATGCACCAGTCAGAGCCTTTTGGAAATGGAGTGGCCAACAGACAGAGTGCACAGATTCAGACCTCTCTGGTGCCCTCCACCAGGGCAAGGGTGGGCCTGAGACTGAAGCCCTGAGCAGGGGGCGCCAGGGACTTGGGAGGACTTGGAGCTGTGGGGATGGGAGGGGTGAACCTTGAATGAGGGGAACTGGAAACAGAAGGTTATGAATAGGGGGCAGGAGTATGAAGAGGTGGGAAGAACATGAGCTATGAATGTGGCTAAATATATTTATGGGGTGGGGGCGAGGCTGTGAGGGAGGAGCACGGTCCCAGACTACTCTGTCCCACCAGGCAAGACCCTGTCATCTGCTCACAATCCTGGGCTTGCCCTCCCACCCCTGCCAAAGCCCCAGCTTTCCAGATGGGGACAAACAGAGGTTTTAAGTCTGTCACCTGGTTCTCAGGCCTCTCAGTGCCCCTTCCCTATGGCAGAGGCTCATCCTCCACCCCTGGTTGGGGTGGCAGCACAGTCCCTGTGCAAGAAGCAGACCAGCCTGGGTGATCTGGAAGGGGCTTTTACCCCCTGACAGTGGGGCCAGGATATAGCTGGCCTCCTTCCCTATAAGGGGAAGCCAGTAAGCACGTTCCCAGCCTTGGCAACTCCCTCCCACAATCAGCCCACAGGCTAAGGCCAGAGCCTGGCCCTCGAGACACCTGGAGAGAGCCTCCTGCTCCCTCCCAGAGGGCTACAGGGGATGCTCTGGGTCCTCCTGCTCTCCCAAGCCTAAGAGGGTAGTGGAGTGCTGGCTGAGACCCCCTCCACTCAGCCACCCCAAGATGGACAATGCCATCAACTCTCCAGGCCTGCCTCTGGGGACCTGAGCCCCTCTCTCAATTTTATCCATTTGACCCCAACTCCAGAGTCAGGAGTGAGAGATGAAGCTAGCTTCCCAAACTTGAAGCGGGGCCATGCCCGGCAGCCTTTCCTGGATGCCCACCTGCCTGTCTGTCTCCAGATGCGCCTCGATCCCACACACGTTTGTTGGCCCTGGGCCCCTGCCTCTACCCCAGCTGTTCTCCCATGGCCTGCCACATGTCTGTGCCACCAGGCTTCCCTGAGATCCGTCCGTCCATCTGTCCCTATGTGCTGCGTTCATCCCTTCCTGCCTCACCCTCTCCCCACACACTCCTTAACCCCCTTGGAGAGAAATGTCTCCAGGGAAAGGCAGGGTGGCTGCACCCAGCAACTAATCCAAATGGCAAATATTTTGTAACAAAATAGACCAGAGGTATTTTATCTGTTCAATTCATAGAGTTTTAGAGATTATATTGAAATATGTCACTTGAGCAAACTGTGTGAATTCGATGTCTTTTGTTCTCCCAGAGGGCGGGCTCCCATTAACTCAGAGCCTCTGGTTGGAAGACTGAGGCAGGGGACACACTGGTGCCTCAGCCCTCTAGGCTGTCAAAGCAGGACCTGGGGCAGCTGGTGGTGCAGGCTGGTCTCCTTGGCCAGGCAAAGCAGACACAGGTGTGGGAAGAGAGGCCACCTGACGGGCAGGTCCTGGGGGTGGGGGAGGTGTAGCAGGGCCAGGAAATTGACTGTGTGCCCACAGGTCTGACTACACACATGCACCACAGAGCTTTTAGCTGGTTGAGAGAGCAGGTTACAGTGGAGACTACAGCTAGCATGCATCCAGGAAGTGAGGACCAGGAGACAGGGACCACCTCTGGCCCACATGCTCTCTAGAGTGGGGAGCGAAAGTGTGTTGGGGTTCAGGGAGGCCATCCCACTGCCCATGTGTAACCATGAGCTTCGGGTGGTTTTCACCAGACAACAGCTCCTAAAGCCTGTCTTCCAATGGCAAGGTCTGGTGTGACAGGCCCTGGCTATACTCTCCATGAAAGAGAGGGGCAACAGGCTCAGGGAAGGGCCTGGAGACACTGCTGGGGACAGTGCCCAGAGCCACAGAGAGCAATGCAGCATACCAGGCCCCTGCTGGGAGCCGGTGGTGGGCAGTAAGGGAGGAGGGAAAGCACCAGAAATGAAGGCTTGGGTGAATGTTCACAACCAGGTGTGCTTCCAACAGAGCCGGGGCATCCTGGGAGGAGCACAGCTGGCCAAGAGAGCTGCTCCTGGACACTGACAAAGAGGGCGCCCAGCACTCCTAGTGATCAGAACTCTGGATGATTCACTCCTGGTGATCCTTCCCTAGGCTGGGCTCCCTTGTCCCCCACTAAAGTGAAAACCTCACCATCTTTCCAGGAAATGGGAAATTCCAGAAGAAGCTGCAGGCCAGCTATGACCTGTCCCATCCTGGGAATTCTCTGACCCAGGAAGCTGAGAATTGGCCCCTTGAGAGAACACTGGGGAACAAGCTCAGCCAGGCCTGTGAAAGGGCCTTAGGCCAGGAAGGCCCCAAGACTATCTGTGCCAGATGTGGGGTGGCAGCACCATTTTCCAAGTCTTCTGGCCCCCAAAGCCATCTAGGAGGACCATCCATCCTTTCAGGGAGAGAGGGAGGTTGGTCCAGGCCCTTCTGGTTCATCTGCCACTGGGATGGGGAGATATGGACAATGCATCTCACCTTGTAGTGACCTTGTGCAGATGGAAAAACTCAAACTCATCAGTCATTGACTTAGAACATCTCCAGTAAGAGTCCGGGTCTGGTTTCTGGCTAAGGGCAATGGGCCAGAACAAGATGCCAGTGCTGGAAGTCGGGGTAAATTAAACAGAAAGCTCGTGAACACCTGCCGAGTGCTGGCCTTGTTCTAGGTTCTGGGGGTTAAACAGTGAGTGGGACAAGCAAAGTTTCCACCTGTAAGTTCACACTGGGGCGCCACCAAAAATAAACAAGGAATGGACCAACTCCCTTCACATAGAGGATAGGATGGTGATATACCAGGCGTGATGGAGAGCATGTTTCAGAGTGAACATTCAAAGAAGGCATCTCCAGGGAGGAAAATTCAACAAGGTCAAGATCAGGTCTGAAGGCAGGGCAACAGTTCAGAGACCACCACTACAGTGTGGAAGGAAGCAGAAGCCAGGACAATCTGCCAAAGGACTGTCTTCTGATACATGAATTTATTTACATGAAAAAAAAAATCTTAAGTGAAAAGAGGGATTTAAAAACCACCTTTATTGAATAAATAAAAATTGGCGTTCTCCAAGAAAATCCAGGACAAATGATCACTAAAATCACAGACCCTGAAAAGTGTGTTGAAAGTAGGCAGTCAGAGAGCTCCAGCAAGGCCGGGGCGAGGGGTGGCCTGAGGGCTAAGAGGGCAGGCAGCCACCACAAGGGGATCTAGGCCACCAGAACAGACCCTAGAAAACATGGCAGCAGCAGTGAGGCCACACTGCCCTGACCTCCAGGCAGCAGCTGCCCAGAGTGAGGACTTGCTTAGTTGATCCTGACTCCTGATGGGGAGGACCCAGTCCTGGGCTCGGCTAGCCCGCAGGGGTGCTCGGTCTATCTCCTCCTCTGTCACCCCAAACCAAATAGACTTCTGTTTGCCATTTTAAAATAATAATGGAATGGACTGCACGGCCTACCGCCCACTGGTGCTGGGGGTGAAACCTTTCATGTATCAGCCTGAACTTCATAGAACCACAGCAAGACTGATTTTCCTTCAGCACCGCTGGCACCACATGGCTGTGGGCCTTGGCACACCTCCCCCATTCCTATCTCTAGTGGACGGGACTAAATGGTCCCTGCTTTCCAAGGGTCACCACTGATCAGAGTATGCTGACACCGAGACCAAGTGAACTTGCTAGGGGGCGCCTACACAGAGCCACCTTGCAGGAAGGCCTGGTGGAGGAAGGCAGTTTGGAGCAGGAAGCAGCAGGCTGGAGAGATGTGGTCTGTCAAACCCTTCTGGTGCCCACTGCTCTCTGTTGCTCATGGAAAATGGCTCTGGGTACTGTTGGTCCTTAGCCCACAAGGTTGTGTCCTGTGGATGCACAGGGCTGCTTTCCTCTAGGACTCCACACTACTCAGCAACCTGCCAACCACCCTGTCCTCCGGGTCCCCTCACTTAACTCCACTCAGCTCCCACAGGGCAAGCCACATGGCTGCCAGGTCAGAGGTAAAGAGCAGGAGTCAGGGATAGAAAGGCATTCAGAAGAGTTCTCCTTCCGGGCTAAATCCCCCTCGCTCCAGGTAAAGCCTTTGAAGGACAGGGCAGGTGTCCCTTAGGAGGACAAGGCCCAGCCAGACTGTGTTCTTATCTGCTCCCCTTTCCTCCCCAGTAAGGCAGCCAGGCCGAGCCCGACGTGGAGTCAGGGAGATTAACGAGGAGCAGGAATGATGTGGGTGGGGAGTGGAGGGGCATTGGTCCCACTGAAAAAATTCCATCCTTGATGAGGCTGGAGGATGAGGGAGCTAGAGCCTGAGAGGTGGGCAGGAAGGATGGGAACATGCCCCCTGTGCGTCTGAGTGGCTTTCTCCCTAGGGAACCTAGCCCACCAGCCAGCCCCAAGTAGCCCCTCAGTGCTTCCTGCTCCCATGACCCCGAGGACTGAGTGATCACAAGCCTGACCCTGGGAAAACTGTGGGAAGTAGCTACAAGGAAGGCAAATGGGGCCAATTCTCTAAACGAACCCACCTTGCCCTCCCTCCCCAACAAACCCAATCCTCTTTCCTTCCAGGACATCTGTGCTAGACATCATACTGCCTGCCTGCCCTTCATCCTGCTTCACAGGGAGATGGAGAATCTCCAATGTCAGACCTACAGGCAGGCTCACAGGTTACTTATCCTCTTATGGATAAGGGGACTATTTAACTGAAGAAGTTCTCAGAAGAGGCTAGGAGTGGTAGCTCACATCTGTAATCCTAATACTTAGGGAGGCCAAGGCAGGAGGATCAGTTGAGGCCAGGAGTTCGAGACCAGCCTGAGCAAGAATGAGACATCCATCCCTATTTAATATTAAAAAAAAAAAAAAGAACAACAAACAAGACCAAAGTAAGTAGAAGGAAAGATATAATAAAGACAAAAGCAGAAATAATGAACCGGAAAGTACATATACAATAGAATGGATTAACAAAACAAAAATTCTAATAAAGTTGACAAACTTCTTATAAGACTGATCACTAAGAAGAGAGTTGGCACAAGTAAATAACTTGAGGACCAATAAGGAGGTCCTTCATAATTATGAAGACTGCAGAAAAAAAATAGACTAGTATCAGTAAGTTATAAACCTAGTTATAAGTTTGAAAACCTTGACAAGATGAGCACTGTTCTAGAAAAATATCAAAATTTGCTCAATAACAAACAGAAAATTTGAAATATATAATCATTACAGAAATATATGAATGTGTAGTTAAAAGTCTATACGCAAACTCTCTCAAAAAAACCACACAACGCAACACCAGCCTAGATGCTTTTACAAAATTCTACTACACAAATTGAAGGAACAAATGGTTCCAACTTCACACTCTTTCATAAAAAAAGAAAAAGAAAAAACATCCTTAAACTCCTTATTATGAGCCTAGCGTAACCTTAAAAAAAACTAAATCAGACAGGGGCAATAAGAGGAAGGAAAACTATAGACCAATCTTGCTTACAGCATAATTACAAAAATTCTAAACAAAATATTAGCAAACTGCGCCTAGCATAGAATAACCAAAAAATGATACAATCCTGACCCCAGATGGGTTTGTCCCAGGAATGAAAAGTTACTAAATATTAGAAAAATCGGCTCAGCACCTGTAGCTCTGGTGTAGCAAAGGGCACCAGCCACATACACCAGAGCTGGCAGGTTCGAATCTGGCCCAGACCTGCCAAAAAACAATGACAACTGCAACAAAAACATAACCGGGCGTTGTGGGGGTCACCTTAAGTCCCAGCTACGTGGGAGGCTGAGACAAGAGAATCGCGTAAGCCCAAGAGTTGGAGGTTGCTGTGAGCTGCGATGCCAAAGCACCAAGGGCGACATAGTGAGACTCTGTCTCAAAAAAAAAAAAAAAGAAAGAAAGAAAGAAAGAAAAGGAAAATCTATTCCTGTAACTGACTATATTAACAAATTAAAAGAAAAACAATATGATTATCCCCACAGGTGCAGAAAAAGCAATCAATAAAATTCAACACTTATTTTTGATTTAAAAAAAAAAGGCACTAAACTTAGAACAAAAGAAAACTTCCTAGCCTAATAAATGGTATCAATCAAAAATCTACACCAACTATCATACTCAATAGTGAAATGTTAGGATTTCTGTCAAAATGAGGACGGAGGTGGCTCGGCGACTGTGGCTCAGCGGGCTAAGGCGCCAGCCCCGTACACCTGAGCTGGCGGGTTCGAATCCAGCCCGGGACCGCCAAACAACAATGGCTGCAACCAAAAAATGGCCGGGCGTTGTGGTGGGCGCCTGTAGTCCCAGCTACTTGGGAGGCGGAGGCAGGAGACTCGCTTGAGCCCAGGAATTGGAGGTTGTTGTGAGCTGTGATGCCACAGCTCTCTATCCAAGGTGACAGCTTAAGGCTCTGTCTCAAAAAAAAAAAAAAAATTAGACTTTTGAGTACTTACTGGAACTGTACTAAATACCCACTTGTATTAAGTCATTTAATTTTCTTTTTTCCTTTCCTTCCCTTCCCTTTCAAGACTGAATCTCATTCTGTTGCCCTGGCATCATCATAGCTCACAGCAACCTCAAACTCCTGGATTCAGGTGATTCTGTTTGCCTCAGCCTCCCAAGTAGCTGGACTACAGTTGGCCACCACCACACCTGGCTAGTTTTTCTGATTTTTATTACAGACAAGGGTCTCTCTCTCTCTCTCTTGCTCAGGCTGGTCTTGAGCTCCTGAGCTCAAGCAGTCCACCCTCCTAAGCCTCCCAGAGTGCTAGGATTACAGGCGTGGGCCACCACTCCTGGCCTAGTCATTTAATTTTCAAACCACCCTGCCATTTATGCACATTTTACAGATAATGAATCTGAAGTTTCCATCCACCCATTCCCTCCTCCACTATGTTGCTCACCAAATCCCGGCTCACCAGGTGCTTAGTAGCTTGTGCTTTGGGTTAACTCACACTTGTCAGCATACCTGGCCCTCTTGACCCAGCCCGATGTCTGGGCAGGCCTGGGAGCTCCCAGACCAGTTGCCGCACCCTGTTTCAGCTGCACCTGGCTGCTTTCTCTACCCTGCTGGGTAGTTTGACAGCTGCCAAGGCTCATCAATCTTCCCCCAGCACGCTCAGCTGTTTGGGTACTGGCAAATGCCTGAGGTACCTCAGCTTCCATTAGCTCTGTTACCTTTGCCCTTGAGGTTCACAGTAGGAGTGGGGTAGGCAGTAAGGGAGAGACAGGGTGTCTCCTATGCTCAGAAGAGCCAAGACTGGACTCTGGCTGAATCACAGCATTGCTCCACCTGGCCTCAGGAAAACAAAATGACCTTGTGTGCCCAGCTGGATCAAGGGAGAGATGTGATGTCCAGGGAACATGAGTAACCAGGGGTGTCCTCTGCCCAGATTCGAGGAGAAGTTTTGTTACTCATCAAATTTATATCAAGTGACTCTGATCTCTTTCTTTATTTTATTTTATCTTTTTTGAGACAGAGTCTCAAGCTGTTACCCTGGGTAGAGTGCTGTGGTGTCATAGCTCACAGCAACCTCCAACTCTTGGGCTCAAGCGAGCCTCTTGCCTCAGTTTTTCTATTTTTAGTAGAGATGAGGTGTTGCTTTTGCTCAGACTGGTCTAGAACTTGTGAAATCAAGCAATCCATCCAACTTGGCCTCCCAGAGTACTAGGATTACAGGCATGAGCCACTGCACCTGGCCTTCTTTATTTTGAACTATTGGTTCAGGATCCATCACGAGGTTAGGAAGGAGAGGGAAATCAGGATAATCCCATCATAAATTAGGAAATTAAGTTTCACAGGAATTCAATGTTGGTGTCACCCAAATACAGCTGCTGGGCTCAAGAAGTTGAAGCCCAAATTCAGAATTGAAGGCCAGAGAGGACAGCTTGTTTCAGTTCTCAGTGAGTCAGCCAATGCTAGACCTCTACCCCTCCCACTGCCCTGTGCTGCTTTGTTTAAGAGGAAGGAAATGTCCTGTGTGAACGTACTTTTAACACAGAAAGAGGACAAAGATAGGGAAAGAACACTATACAGGGTCCTAAAAATATCTCCCACCCATTCAAGGACCCCTGTTACTTGTTGGGTAGACCCAGCAGGTCCCACAGAAAGGAGACAATGGGTTAGGTCTTAGACCCACTCTTTTTTTTTAGAGACAGAGTCTCACTTTATCGGCCTCGGTAGAGTACCATGGCGTCACACAGTTTACAGCAACCTCAACTCCTGGGCTTAGGCGATTCTCTTGCCTCAGCCTCCCAAGTAGCTGAGACCACAGGCGCCTACCACAACGCCCGGGTATTTTTCTGTTTTGCAGTTTGGCTGAGGCTGGGTTTGAACCCTCCACCTTCGGTATATGGGGCTGGCACCTACTCGATGAGCCACAGGCGCCGCCCCCTTAGACCCACTCCTATGGGGCTCTTCCCTCCTTGACTTCTGGACCTCAGGCCTTGGGGTGTTTTCTTTTTCTTTTTCTGCAGTTTTTGGCCAGTGCTGGGTTTGAACCCACCACCTCTGGCATATGGGGCCAGCGGCCTACTCCTTTGAGCCATAGGGGCTGCCCAACCTTGGGGTGTTTTCTTTTCTTTTTCTTTTTTTTTTTTTTTTGGCAGTCTTTGCAGTTTTGGCCAGGGCCGGGCTTGAACCCGCCACCCCTGACATATGGGGCCGGTGCCCTACTCCTTGAGCCATAGGCACCACCCATTTGGGGTGGGGGGTGTGTTTTCTTACCCTGCTGTTCCTGGAAACTCCACCTATCCTACAACATCCCTGTCCCACTTACCTTCCTATAGCCAGACACCACTTGGCAGTGAAGTAGGTGGCGCCAGGACAGAGGCCTCAGAGGCGGGGCCCTCCTTTTCCTGTTTGGGTGGCAGTAGAAGTAACCAGGCCAAAGTCTAGAAAGTTGAACACAGAGCTTTGTCCTAGTTACTAACTCCAAAGCCCACCATTGGCGGCTCCCTGAAACATCCCCCTTCCAACTTCCCATCACTTACCCTATTCTCCAAGAAGCAAGCTTAGCAGCAAGCATGCTAAGCAAGCTTAGCATTAGGAAGATGACTTCGAAGTGTGAGAAAGTCAAAAGGTCTTGGCCTTGGAAACTGAAATTCAAACATCTACTCCCATCTCTGCTGAGTTTGTTAGCTAAGCAATTGGAAGCAACTCATGTACCTCCATGAGTATGGGTGTTCCATCCATAAAATGAGGCTGGATTCCATCTTGTGAGAATGAAGTGAAAATGGCCACATATAATAGAAGCCAGATTCTCACAATCAGTCCTGGGAACCCAAGTCCCATAGGCTACTCAATGAAAAAAAGGCTTCATGAGCAAATAGGTTTGGAGAATGCTCTCTATCCTTTCCTGAAATTTGTGATGCATGTCAGTAGGTCAAAGGTGCTGAGAAGTCCTGCATTAAAGAAACCAGATGAATGACTTGGCACCTGTAGCTCAGCGGCTAGGGCAACAGCCACATACACCAGAGCTGGTAGGTTCTGATCCAGCCCGGGATAGCCAAACAACACTGGCAACTACAACCAAAATAGCTGGGCATTATGGCGGGTGCCTGCAGTCCCAGCTACTTGGGAGGCTGAGGCAAAAGAATTGCTTAAGCCCAAGAGTCTGAGGTTGCTGTGAGCTGTGATGCCACAACACTCTACCCAGGGCGACAGCTTGAGACTCTGTCTCAAAAAAAAAAAAAAAAAAAGAAAGAAAGAAAGAAAGAAACCAGGTGAAAATTGTTTAACTCCATGTTTCTAAAACATATTTGACCTAGAATCTCTTATCTTTTGGGGGAGACAGAGTTTCACTTTGCTGCTCTAGGTAGAGTGCCATGCGTCATAGTTCACAGAAACTTCAAACTCTTGGGCTCAAATGATTCTCTTGCATCAGCCTCCTGAGTAACTGGGACTACAGGCACCTGCCACAATGCAGGGGTATTTTTAGAAACGGAGTCTCGCTCTTATTCAGATTAGTCTCAAACTCATGAGCTCAGGTGGTCCACCCACCTCAGCCTCCCAGGTGCTGGGATTACAGGAGTGAACCAATGCACCCAACCTAATTTTTCTATTTTTAGTAGAGATGGGGTCTTGCTTTGGGTGGTCTTGAACTCCTGAACTCAAGCAATTCATCTGCCTCAGCCTCCCAGAGTGCTAGCATTATAGGTGCTAGCATTATAGGTGTGAGCCGCCATGACCTAGAATCCTTTTTTTTTTTTTTTTTTTTTTTTTTTTTGTTTTTTTGGGTTGAGACAGGTTTGTACCGGCCACCACCCCGCCCCGGTGCCCAAAACCTTGCGGCACCGGCCCCCCCCGTTTTTTTTT
>CAUYRH010069546.1:0-35775 GCA_963574655.1 Perodicticus potto | reverse complement strand
TGGAGGAAATCAAGTTACTCATGTCTATTAGAGTTTTTCTTATAAATTGAGGTGCATTCTGGTTGGGTGCATAAATATTAATAATTGAAATCTCATCATATTGAGTATTACCTTTAACAAATATGAAATGTCCATCTTTATCCATCCTTACCTTGGTTCGTTTAAAGCCTATTGTATCTGTAAATAAGATTGCAACACCTGCTTTTTTCTGTTTTCCATTTGCCTGGAATATAGATGACCATCCCTTCACCTTGAGTCTAAATTTATCTTTTAAGGTAAGATGAGATTCTTGTATTCAACAGTTATCTGGCCTGAGGTTTTGTATCCAGTCAGCCAACATTTGCCTCTTTAGAGGTCAATTTAAACTATTCACATTAATTGAAAATAATGATAAAT
This sequence comes from Perodicticus potto, assembly GCA_963574655.1. Classification (NCBI taxonomy): domain Eukaryota; kingdom Metazoa; phylum Chordata; class Mammalia; order Primates; family Lorisidae; genus Perodicticus; species Perodicticus potto. The sequence goes on along the minus strand of CAUYRH010069546.1, from coordinate 35,379 downwards.
CTTTAGAAAGTCCAGTGGACATTACTAATCCTTTCATCACTGTGGAAGTTGAATTTTGATAAAAAGTTTCTGGGTGAGTTTACTTCTGTGGTGGAGTTTTACACTGGTCATTATGGAGGATAGGTCTGAGAATATCCTGGAGAGCTGGCTTAGTTGTAGATATTTTCTTCAACATATGGATGTCATGAAAGTATTTAATTTCTCCATCATAAATGAAACTCACTTTAGCTGGGTACAGGATCCTGGGTTGAAAGTTCTTTTGTTTCAGGAGATTAAAAGTCGTTGACCATTCTCTTCTACCTTGAAAGGTTTGATCAGAGAGATCTGCAGTTATTCTTATTTTCTTTCCCTTGTAGTTAATGGATTTCTTACGTCTGGCTGCTTTCAGAATTTTCTCCTTCATACTAACTTTAGTGAAGTTAATTATGATGTGCCTGGGGGATGTATTATTCGGACTGAGTCATGCTCGGGTTCTGAAACTGTCTGCTATCTGAATTTCAGAATCTCTAGGCATGTCTGGAAAGTTCTCTTTCATAATCCCATAACGAAGAGACTCTGGGCCTTGTGACACTACTTCATTTTCAGGTATCCCTATAAGGCAACTATTGTTTTTCTTCGAGTTATCCCAGAGCTGTCTGAGAGAATGATCCATTTTTGCCTTCCATTTCTCTTCCTCTTTGGAAGTTTGAGAGCGTTCGAATGCTTTGTCTTCCATGTCAGAAATCCTTTCTTCTGCCTTCTCCATTCTGTTAGTGAGGGATTCTACTGTATTTCTCAGATCTTTGAGGGCTGCAACTTCTTGTCTCAATGTGTCAAAATATTTGCTCATTTTGTCTTTGAATTCATTTAATTCTTGAGACATCTTTTGGGTCATCTTTTGGATTACTGCTTGAAATTTTAATTTCATCTTTTCCTCCATTCCTCTGATCTTATTTGCTATCCAGACTCTGAATTTGATTTCTGACATCTCAGCCATTTGGTTATGGAAGGGATCTTGTGCTGTATCTACCTTGTCATTCCTTTGGGGACTTGATCTACTCTGATTATTCATATTGCCAGAGTTTTTGTGTTGATTCTATCTCATGACTATTTTTCACTGTTGCCTATGCCTGTCTTCAGAGTTGGGGAGGTGTCTCTCCCAGATCAGACCAGGGCAGGATCACTCTGTTGATGCTGGATCTTTGTAGGGAGTGACCCTGTGTAGCTCCTCTGGGACTGCCCCACCCAGGGAGTTCTGGCTGTGGGAGCAGCTCCAGAGTGTGGCACACCCGGTTCAAGCAGCAGGGTGTGGGATGGTGCATGTGGTTCTGGGAGTGCCAGGCACCCAGTGTCCTTTGCAAAGGGAGCCTGTGCCTCCAGCAGTCTCTGGCTGAGAGGAAGGCTCCAGAGGGAGAGCACGGTTCACGCTGCCTCCTGAGTTCCTGGCCAGATGGGAGGAGTCAGTCGGAGACAGAAAGGGTAGGGGAGGATGCGGGTTGTGCGGCTCCTAGAGTTCCTGGCCCTGGTAGGCAGGCAGAGGCCTGGCAGGTTCCCAGCAGAGTCCCTGGCCGGTATGGGTGGCAGGCGGAGGCCTAGCGTGGGGGTCCTGGTGGGGTTTCTGGCCACAGCAGGTGGCGAGCTGAGGCCAGCGGCTTCCCTGGCTGCTGCAAGTGGAGGGCCAAGTCCCGGTGGGTGCAGATTAGAGCTGTGCAGAGCTCCTGGCTGGGTCCCTGGCTGAGGCCCGGTGGGCACAGATGGGAGCCGTGCAGGAGTCCAGGCAGTTACTGGCCACAGCTGGAGGAGGGCCAAGGTCTGGCAGTGTGCCAATTGGAGCTGCGTGGTGGTCCCTGTGGACTTCCTGGCCACTGTGGGAAGTGCGCTGAGGCCCAGTGGGGTACAGATTGAAGCCAGACAGGGGTCTTGGCAGAGGCTCTGGCTGGACTGGGCAGTGGGCTGAGGCAGGGCAGGGCACAGATCAGAGCTGCATGGGGGTCCCGGCAGAGTTCCTGGCTGGGACTGGTGGCAGGCCAAGTCCCTGCGGGGACCAACTGGTTCCATGCATGGGTCCTTGTGGAGTTCCTGACTGCTGTGGGCAGCAGGCCTGGGGCATGGATTGGAACCGGGTTGGTGTCCTGGCAGAGTCCCTGCTCGCAGTGGATGGCAGGCTGAGGCTGGGTGGGGCACAGATCAGCACCTCGAGGGAGTCCCACCGGAGTTCCTGGCCGCTTCTGGTGGTGGGCCAAGGCCCAGAGGGGTACCAATCGGGCCTTGTGGGGTTCCTGGTGGAGTTCCTGGCCTTGGGGCTGGTGGGGGCTCCTTGGGGCGCTGGAGTCTCTTACCTGGTGAGCTGCCTGGTCGGCAGATAGGGATGGTGGGCAATGTTCAAGTCCTCCTCCCTCGATTTCAGCAGAGGTCAGGCTTCTGGTGTGTCAGATAAGGGGGGAGGGGAGTCCTGGAATTTCAGAATGGTGGAGAACTTTAGTTCAGTTTTTCTGCCTGAAGCTTGGTTTCTTGGATTTGCAGCTTGCCTCAGCAGAGGTGACCTGCAGTTATCACTTCTCTCTCTTGGCTGGGCTCCTAGTCTTCAGCTCAATTGGGCAATTTTTGGAGGTTATCTTTCCTTTTGGACAGGAGCCTCTGTCGGAAGCTGCTTCCATTTGGCCATCTTGCCCCTCCTCCCTCAATATTTCTTAAGAAAAGAGTCTGTATTGAGATGGCTTTGCAGTGAGAATAAACAGAGAAGGAAAGAGATCCAAGGACAAAGACAGGAATATGAGAAAATACCAGTAAAGAGATGAAGAAGTCTCTAGTCACCTAGGAGGAAAACCATATCCCAGGTGTTGAATTGCAGGTGAAAAAACTGAAGGTTAAGATGACCTACTGGATTTAGGAGGTTATTGGTGATTTTTCACAAGTCTTAACTGGTGTGATGAGAATCAAAACAGCTTTAGGTTTGTTGAGAATATGAGAAAAAGCAGCGAGAAATTCTTTCTTAATGGGATGACTGAATCTGTTTGCCTAAATTGTCTAGTAAGTGACCCCACACCATAATGCCTAGCTGGCTTATAACGAAGGTTTTCCATCTACACAGACTTTTTCTGTCCAAACACTAGCAGTCTACAAATCTTTGTGAGTTCTTGATTGAGTTGAGCCATGTCAGCCACTCCCAGGTTGTGTTGTACATTTGTACATGTACAACCTTAGAGATCCTATTTGTGGTCCATTATATAGTTTGACACTGAGTGTCAGACTTTTTCAGTTTTGTTAAATGTTTTTGTATAAATGGAACATCCTTTTATTTGACTCTTACAATGAGACCCCTATATAATAGATATGGTCTGGGAATTTTTCTATTATTTAAAGTTTCGCTTGAAGTCCCAAAACTGAGAGCAGCGAATTAGAAATATGCACATTCTAGACACAGCTTTTCAAGATTTACCATGAGATAACAAAGCCAGTTCTGAGACTCACATCCCTTAGCTAATTCCCGTCTATAGAACTGAAGACAGAGATTTATTAGGAGAGATTGTTTCTGGGGGTAATTCACAGAAGAGGAGAATGTTAATGTTGCTCTTTCTACCAAGGAAAGTCAGAAAGGGCCCTGAGAGAAACCTCTGGTGTCATGAATCAGAGACTGCTGTGGTGCGGGAGTGAAGCAAGGTAGACATCACCCAAGAGCACTGGATGTGAGTTCATTCAAATCTGTGGATTTTTGAGAATAAGGGGGACAAATATCTGCTTTTCCCTGGAAAATTTTGAACACAGAGGCTGGTTGAAGTTGCCTGTGATGACAGAAGGAAAGAAGAGTGGCAGACCACTGTATCTAATACAGATATGACACTTGAATCTGCATCACTTTCTTACATGTAGACCAGGGTTTCTCTACCTTGGCATTATTGTCATTTGGGGCTTAATAATTCTTTGTTGTGAGAGGTTGTCCTATGATTTGTAGGATGTTTAGAAGTATCCGTGGTTTCTACCCATGGTATCTAGTATACCAGTAGTAGTGCCCAGCTTTAATAACCAAACATTTCCCTAGATATTGACTAAAGTCAGGCATCTGATGGGCAGATTTGACCATGGTTGAGAATTGGTAGTCTACACAGTCAACATCCTGATTTGTAGTATTTGCAAGTTTCTATGGTATAAATACTCCCACCTTTGCTGATTTCAAGCTATTGATGTGATTGAGGTGATGTAACTAAAGGAAAAGTTGGAAAGAGAGGCACACATAGTGTTTTCATCATACTCACATAATAGATGCAAATAATTTCACGACCATAGATGATAGTAAAATAGTAATAATTAGAAGTGTTGAGTTTTGAAAATGTATTATCTTTGTTTTTGGCATAATTTATTTATTTGAAAGTTTATATACTTTAATTTTTAATAATGTCTGTGTTTAACAACTGGCTTATACAATTTCTGAAAACATAGGAATCTGTTCTCATGTGCTAATGTGACCTGTCTTCAGCATACCACATTTACAGGCAAGGTAAGAATGTAGAGAGACGAAAATAAATTTGCCCGTGATAGCTTACACTATAAACTCAAATTAGTTCCAGTTTGTGAGCTCAGAAATTATATACGTTATCTATGTCCCAAGCACTGCCAATCTCCAAGGGAGGCTTCCCTCTACATATTTAGAAAATGGGGCATTTGTCTTAGTCCTTTCTCATGTTCATCCATTGTGTAGCTGACTCTCTGTATTCTATATTCTTCATAACCAAACCCACTACCTGCTTTGCTGTTGTCCCACTCCTAGAACTCTGGGACTCTTGTCTTTGTTGATGTGCCTCAGCAGCAGAGAGGTCTTCAGCATCAGAGTGATCAGTAAAGGATACAGTTTCATGTCTAAATCGCAGCTGTCTGTCTTGCCCCTCTCTCCTGATGATTTAACTTTCAATCTTATGAAATCTTATCCTTGGAAACTTTCTCAATATTAATTTCTTCAACCTCTTTCCATGGGAGAAAAATCCCACTGCTGCATTTGTTCTTGTCTTAGAATCTTTTTTCCTCTCCAGAAATCCACAGGGGAATGTGTATGAAGTCTGAGATATATGTGTTATTTTAGAATAACACCAGCAATGGGTGGTGTGTATGTAGGAATCTATAGGCGTGAATTACACATATTTATTTACGTGTTATTTGTGTTATATGCACACTCACATATTCTCTTTGTACAGGCATAAAATACCCGTATTCTACAGGTGTAGCTATAGTTATTAACAGTAGTTACTTCTACAGATGGGATGAGGCTGGCGGGGGGGTTGAGGTGGAGGAAAGGTAATGTGTTCTGGTCTAATTATTTCACAAATGTGTATTAACTAGTTAAGTAAATCAAGTGTCTACCAGGCTTAGTTTCTCTCGTTTTCTTTGAGACCAAACCCAGAGGTATTTTAGCCTCTATTATGTTGAATCTAAGTGAAGAAGTGTTTGTTGTGGATGTGCCCTTGGTTTGGGGGTCCTTTTTCTCTGATACGATTTTGTTGGTTCAGTCAACACATTCTTTAATTTGCTATCATGATCTTCCTCCTTTATTCTCTTAGAACACTGGTAATTGTTGCACAGATATCTTAGTGATGGTAATCATGTTAAAAGTAACATGTTAATGTAATGTTTGCATTATCATCTTCAGTAAATGAGCTGGCTACCTAGTGGAACTCTAAGACACGGTCCTCAGAGGGTAAGAAGAGGGAGGGATAAGCAGACTCTTGGTCACAGGCCGTCACGGAGGCCCTAAGCCTTGATATGACCATACTGTGGGACAAGAAGAAGGTAATGCAAGTTGACTTCAAGTTAGGAGGCTACTAAAGTTTAATTTTATCTACTTTTGAGTTAGATGAGTAAGGGAATGTGTGTGTAAATGTTTAAAAATATAAAACTTATTTAGACATAGAAGGACTTATGTCTTGTTTAAACATAGAAAAAGTACAGAAAATTAGCTCATTTTTAATGGAAAAAAACAAAGTTGTCAGTGAGAGGCTGGTTATTCTATCTAGATTTTCCTAGCTTTAAATATAATGAAAGAAAAACAGACACTAATACTACGTTTATTTGGATAGGTGAGCTCAGTGATCAGATGTCAGCTCTCAAAAGTTATCATTCAGCTTACAGACCCAATTTAATTATTTGCAATTTATTCTCCTACTATATTTGGGGAAAGGATGACTATATCAGGTTTACTTATAGCCTCCTTTGAAAATGTAAATTTTCCTTCTGTTGGTGATTCAAAAATCACTTTGCCATAATTAATGTCTTTTTTGAGTTTTTAAATACAGATACGCAAAATGTCAAAGACATAATTAAAAAAATTAGAAATTACAAGAGTCAAAAATATACATATATTTTCAACCTTAATTTAAACCTAACTTTGAAGACCAAATTGATGTTTTGGAAAAAAATCCCAATCCTTAAGGTGAAATCTATAAAGTGGTCTAATGTATATAATATAAAGTAAAAAAAAAAAAAATAGATCTCTAAAATAATATTAGTTTTTATGTCAGTTTTTCTTTACCATCAACGTCTTTTTGACCATTTTATTGAAAATTCTACAGACAGTAGCTTATTTTTCCACCAACCTAAGCACCTGAGATTTTTGGCTGATGAGTATAAGACCCGTAAAAATGCCTATAAAATGTAACTTAATATTATAACTTACACAATATTTATAGAATATTTTCCAACATTTGCTTTTTTTCTAAAACCAAAAATCTCAGGATATGTCTATTATATTATGATGGAAAACAAAATTCATAGTTTTGAATAATGGCAACACTTGCTTTGTAATCCCACAATTAGAGGGTTTTGTACATATCACATGCTAAGTCTAAAAAGGGGGATACTGATCTCACTTAGCATATTTTTTTCTGAGCCTAACATGAAGGAATTAGAGTAATGTTTTATTAGAACATGTTTTATTGGCTTGGTTTTCAAGTGCTATGGTGAAATCGTGTTCCCAACTCCCCGTACAGCCTAAGATATATGCAAGCCAGCATGGTCATTATTATCACACAGCCACATACCTCAGGGTCTTTGCTTGGAGTATTATCCCTTCAGCTATCCATTTGGCTTGCTTTTTTTTTCAGACAGAGCCTCAAGCGGTCACCCTGGATAGAGTGTCGTGGCATCACAGCTCACAGTAACCTCCAATTCCTGGGCTCAAGTGAGTCTCCTGCCTCTACCTACCAAGTAGCTGGAACTACAGGTGCCCGCCACAATGCCTGGCCATTTTTTTTTTGGTTGCAGCCATCATTGTTGTTTGGCGGGCCCAGGTTGGATTTGAATCTTCCAGTTCAGGTGTATGTGGCTGGCCCCTTTAGCCCGTTGAGCCATGGGTGCCAAGCCAGCTGTAGTTTTTTTTTTTTAAATTTCAGAATATTAGGGGGTAAGTATGCTTTGTGTACATACTTTGTTTTTGTACAGATGAAATTAAAGTTATGTGTGCCCTTCACCCAGAGAGTGTGCACCATACCAAAAAGGGTGAATTTACCCATCCCCCCTTCTGCCCACTTGATTTTCAATGAGATTTACTCCCACGTGCACTTAAGTGTTGATCAACTAGTTCCAATTTGGTATAGAGTAATGGTTTCTCCATTCTTATGATGTTTCACTTAGAATAATGGCTTCCAGTTCCATCCAGGTTGTCACAAAAGATACTAGATCTTATGTGGCTCTTTTATGGCTGAGTAGTATTTCATAGTATGCATATGGAACATTTTATTAATCCATTCACATATTGGTGGGCACTTGGATTGTTTCCACATCTTTGTGATTGTGAGGTATGCTGCCATAAACATTGTGGTGCAGGTGTCCTTTTAATCAAATGACCTTTTTGGCTTTTACTCACTAGCACATTTGCAGATGCCCATGACCATTCTATTTAAAAGCTACACTGTTGTCGTCCAGCACCTACCAACTTTTTTATCCTCAGTACTTTTCTCTGAAATACTACATAGTCCAAATGTTTATTTTTTGTCTTTTGCCTCTTTCCTCACAGAATGTTGTAAAATTCATGATGGAGAGGATTTTGTTTAAAAAATTTTTCTTTTCTTTTTCACTACTGTATTCTCATTAGGCATATGTTGCTGGTTACATGGTAGGACCTAACTAAATAATGTTGTATAAATGAATAAATGAATGAAAGGAGGTAGGTTACTTTTTCCATATATTTAATATATTTATTAGTTAAAATTTTAAAGGTTTTTAAGAAGAAATTTCAGCATTTCATAAAAATAAAAGAACTACTATAACAATAAACATTGTGATAATTTTCACAAAACTCCCAGAAAAACGGAGCTAGTAATAGAGCACGGAAAATGTGCTGAAGATCACAGCATTCTTCTCAACAGTAACAACAAAAAATAAAGTGGTAAATTACAGAAGTAAAAAGTTGCAAGTATTTGACTTATCCAGCAAAAGAAAATGTATGTGGATACTTAAAAAAAAGACTTGATAAAGATATGATTTGTTACTTATCTACCAGTATCACTCCATGAGGTGTCTCAAGCCCTGAAGTTTCTAGGTCACACGCTGAAATGTGTTTCAAGCCCTGGTCTCTTTCTAATACAACAGAAAGCAGGTGGAAAGCACAGCAGCTTCACATGGTGGATCTACAAGTGGTCAGAGACTTGGATGAGAAAATGATTTGTGGGCCAGCGAAAGAGGGGAATAGGAGCCACGCTTGCCTCTCTTCTCTTCCCTTCCTCCACACCTGTTTCTACCTCTACCCAGCTCTGCTTATACCATGGCTCCTCTTATTTGAGTCTAGAAAGGAAACATAATATGGTCTTTGTAGTTTAACAAAAAGTGTTTTTTTTTCTTTGCTAAAGATGGATATTTATTGAGGAGGAAAAACTGAAATAAAAAAATGTTACTTATGGTGAGAAGAAATAAGCAATGGAAAAGAAGGCTAAAGGTGGGAGGAGAAGACATTTGACCTGTGGAGATATTAGATCTCACCTGCTAAACCCTGAACCACTGGCTTATGTAAATCCACCTCCTCACATCAGAGTCTCAAGTTAGTATATGGAATACATTCACGAGGAAAAAAAGCACTCCAATCTTATCACTAAAATGTGCCAAATATTCTATTTAGTGTGATCCCTTCCAGCATTTTCTCCACCAGAATAAAGCTGTATCATAATAAGTGGTGTTTAGTATGTTCACCAAATAGTTTTTACATTTGACCAAATATCAGCAACCAAAGATACTATGAAAGACATGTAAAAGAGGACTATGTACTAGCTTTAACTGGAGTAATATTATAATTATAGTATTTAATTATAATATAAGGCACTCTGCATGCTTCCTCCCCTTAGGTTTTTGGTTGTCCACAGATTGATATAGCTTTTCTTTCTTCCAGAATCTCCTCTATATAGGAAGAACTCCACCATGTCCCATAAAACAAAACATACTAAGCTATGAATCTAATTTGATTTGCCACAGTTTTAAATGTATTTGTTAATTTTCTTAATAATAAGTTGAAGCTATTACACGCTACACAAGAGTATGGTATAAGTTATCTCACAATAATAACTTTGAACTTTGGTGCATGCACAGTGAATCTCATAAGAAACTAGAAAGAGATGGACAGGTAACCCTAAGAATTAAGTCTCTTTCTTGTCTCTCTCTGTATATATTTTTGTAAACACACACACACACACACACACATATGTAATGACCTAATTGGTCTAAGATCTGTATGAGGTAATTTGACATATATTACCTCATTTTACCTTTTCTACATTAACAAAATTGTTTTTTGTTATCATTAATAATTCCCTTTCATAGTGTAGAAAATAGAATTAGAGAAGTAAAGTAATTTTCTAAGAGTCATGTAGCTCATATGTGGTAGAGATGGAATTCAATTGCAAATCTGTCTGACTTCAAGGTCAAAAAGAGAGAAAAGAGAAAGAGAGAGAAGAGAAAAAGGGAAAAGAGAGCTTCCATGTGACATGGATCTCCAAGAAACAAGGCCATTTTTATCTTAGTGAACGATGGCAAGGGAAAAGACTTTCTGGTATTTGTTGTTAGAACTTCAAATTTCACCCCTTTTGCTGACATGGTGAATCCTGTATAACTACCCTGCCAAATGCTACCAGCTCAAATGATTTTTTCCCCTGTTTCTACATTTCTACTCTGTTGATTTTACTGTGCTTTATATGAAAGTCACTTGCTTAAGATTGCTTCTTCTTCAGGACATGGTATGTGCATTGAGAGAAAAGACTCTTTTTTTGAGACAGTCTCACTATGTCACCCTTGGTAGAGTGCTGTGGCATCACAGCTCACAGTAACCTCAAACTCTTGGGCTTAAGAGATTCTCTTGCCTCTGCCTCCCAAGTAGCTGGGACTAGGACTACTGGCGCCTGCCACAACGCCTGGCTATTTTTTGTTGCCATTGTTTAGCTGTTGTTTAGCCCAGGCCAGGTTTGAACTTGCTACCCTCGGTGTATATGGCTGGCACAGTAACTACTGTGCTATGGGTGCCAAGCTCATTGAGAGATAAGATTTTATCTTGCTCATTGCCTGAGGACAAAGCCTGGTTCAGTATACATAGTAGGTGCTCAATAAATGTTCACTATGAAACAGTAGCTTTTCATGAGGGGGAAGAGCCAGGGCTGTGGCATCTTTTGTGATAGCTGTATTAACATGAAAGATAGAAGAGGCAATTTTATTGGCATTACATTTAGTCTTCTCCAGCCAAACAAAGAAAGCTGTCATGTGAATATTTTTGAACCTCAAAAACAATTTTGGTTTAAGTCTGGGTGGGGAAGGAGGGAGATGGTGGTTCTTATTTCTCCCACACCAGTCCACCCATCTCATATTAGAACATGTAATTCAAACAGTGCTGACTGTCATAAAATTTGTGAACAGAGTGTCCTCTGAACGGTTTGGTACACACATTGCCTCCTTAAGAAGCTTTTTGCAGCTTATAATTAAATTAAAGGACTAAGGGCTGATGAAAGAAGTATAGCCTGGAGGCCATGTTTAGGAGTTTCTCAGGCAAGAGGTAGTCACGTCAGCACTACTATTGTTCTGAGTCTGAATGTTTCCAATGAAGCCTTTGCACGAATCATTTGCCTAGTACTAGCATTTAACTTGATTCCAGACCACTGTTTCCTCTTGAAACTGGCAAAAACAACCCTACAAAGGAAAACATTGTATAAGAAAAGTCAGAGGCTTCTGCTTCAGACACCATGGATGACCTGGAGTCCATGACTCACTTATGGGGCTGCTGCCTCTGGTCCAGGGAAGACCACAGCAAACACTTGGGCTCGTGAGAGCAGAAACTCTGCCTCCTCTTTGCTTTGTTTCTTTAAGAGAGTATTTTAACACAAAGTAGGTAGAGGAATGTCCTAAAAGTTTCATGTCATGGGAGCTCCTCAGTCTTGGCCAAACTGGGACAGTTGATCACCTCAGCACTCGGAGCCATTTCAGTGCTGTAAACCAAGAGGCTGGCATTCTGGGATCAGTTTATGATCTGGAAGGTGGTGAACCATGATACCCAAGTTACACAATAGTGGTCAAGTCCCAGTGAATTTCTGCTAAAAGAAGGCATGGAACCTCCAAAGGATTCTTAATTATCCTTTGCGTCAGAGCTTCCAAACTGGTGTGCCAGAGGTAGGTGTTGAGATATTGATCCCTCAGCCCTTGTGTTGACTGGGCAGAGTCCCTCAGTCACTTTCCTCTGAATAGATAAGAGATTCATCATCTCTTTAGCCCAATGAATGCTACAAAATAATTAATAATGATAATATAATAGAATAATCCATTAATTTATGGGAAAAACATGACTTAATTTCTATTAAATATAGACTTTTATGAAGCTGAGGCAAAACTGCATTCAATTTACCTTGGGTTCAACAGTTTACGGGGTGACTTAGATCCCTGTTTGGGAAGGCTGATGAAATGGGCAATGAGTGGCAGATTACAGCATTCAGAAAGCTAAATAGGCATTGAAGGCACATGACTAGCTAATTGAGAGGAACACATAGATAGCTAGATAGTATTAAGAGAAATTCCTACGTTTACTTTTCTACATTTTTGATCAATGTAATAATGGTATTTAAGCCTGAATTACCTTTGATTTTAAGTTAACCTATCTGATGTTTCATTTCCACTCTCAACTTTGTACATATGCAAAGTTATAATTTCAAAAATTGAGTTATCCAGAAATATAGACAGGTAAGTGAGAATTGTACCCTTAGAAATCCATGTTTCTAAGACAAATAAGCATTTATACCTTTCCTTAATTATTCTGTAAAATTTTGTTCAAGTTCAAAATGAAGAAAGGATATAGCGTGAAAGACAACATGCAGATAACAGTCTACAGACTCAAGGGTACTAAAGTTCCAGATTTCTGGTACCCATGCTGTTCCTCATAGGCAGTGAGTGGAGAAGGGAAAGATCCTGTGTCTATAAAGTTGGGCCTTTATGGATGAGAAGTTTATATTGTGCCAAACTTGAAGCCTGCCCAACTTCTGGCTCTTCGATTGCTTAATACATTAGTGGATTTGTTCCAGTTCCCAGTGGTGAGAGCTCCACATCACATAGTCCCTGTCTCATCTGGTGCTAATTGGCACCCTTGTTGGTAGTTTCCAAAAGCAGAACAGGAAAAATAAAAGGGACGATCTTTCTATCCTTGGAAACTAAAAGCTTAGTACAGGCAGTCCTCAATTTAAAATGCGCTGTGTACTAAAATATTGTATGTAAATCAGCTGTTTAGAACCCAGAGCAAATTTTTTTCCAGTGAAACAAAGTCATGTCTGATGGTTAGTTCCACAGGTCAATCCAGTTCACAAAAATCTTTTGAGCCCATAATGTACCCAATAAATAGTTTCCATGTTAATAGCATAGAAACATTCTGGGTGAATTCAGAGGCAGGAGGAAGTGGAGATACCAACATTGATCTTTGGAGGCAGAAGGCCAGGCTGCCCTTTCACCAACTGTGTGACCAATCATGGACAATTCCCAGAACATTTTTTATCCCTAAGTTTCTTTAAATGAAACTTTTTTTTTTATTATCTGGGGCCTGATAATGCAAAGTTGCTTTTAGTCTTCACTGGGTAACTGTTGCAAGGATCTGACAAGATGAATGTGTATAAAACAGATTACAAATGACTTTTACCTTCCTCTGAAATATCAGAATGGCAGGGTCTCTCTGTTTCTTTCCCAAAGCTTGTCAGGAGGGGGACCAGGACTTCCTATTCTCAAGTTCCTCTTTGTGAGATGAACAGCACATCTTTCTTCCCAGTCTTATTGAGGATGCAGATTTTTTTTTTGAGATTTCACAATAAATTTGTTTATTTGATTATAAAAAGGGAAATATGAAGTCAAAAGTCTCACTTCCTGTATTCATTTAAAGTATATATATTTTTTCATACACTATAGATGAAAAATAAGACCATACATATAATGCTAACTATATTTGTGTAATCTAAGGACGATCATGTGTTATTTACAATTAAAAGGAAAAGGAAATATTAGCAAGCTATACATCCAATAAGAGGCTAATAACACTACAAAGAACTTCAAAAATCAGCAAAAATATCCCCAACATCTTAGCACTCTGGGAGGCAAAGGCAGGTGGATTGCCCTGAGCTCATAGGTTTCAGACCAGACTGAGCCAGAGCGAGACCTCATCTCTAAAAATAGCTGGGCATTGTGTGCCTGTAGTCCCAGCTATTTGGGAGGCTGAGATAAGAGAATTTCTTGAGCCCAAGAATTTGAGGTTGCTGTGAGCTATGACGCTATGGCACTCTACCGAGGGCAACATATTGAGACTTTGTCTCAAAAAACAAACAAACAAACAAAAAAACCCCCAACACTCCCCCTAAAAGGTGAGTAAAAGACATGAACAGAAACTTCTCAAAAGAAGACAATTGTCCAATAAACATATGAAAAAATGTTCATCATCGGGGAAATGCAAAATTAAAACCACAATGACATATCATCTTACCCTTCTTAGAATGGCTTTTATTAAAAAGTCCAAAAACAGTTGATGTAGGTGTGGATGCAGAGAAAAAAAAAAAGGAACACTTATATATTGTTGGTAGGACTGCAAATTAGTACAACTTCTGTGAAAACCAATATGGAGATTCCTCAAAGAACTAAAAGCAAAGAACTAAAAGCAGACTTACCACATCCACTACTGGGTATCTACTCAAAGGAAAGTAAGCCATTTTATCAAAAAGACACCCTCACTTAAATGTCTATTGCAGTATAATTTGGAATTGCAAAGTTGTCAGATCAACCTAGTTGTCTATCAGTTCATGAGTGGATTAATAAAATGTGATATATGGTGCCATGGGGATACTCAGCCATAAAAATGATGAATTAATGCCATTTGCAAAGATTTTGATGGAACTGGAGACCATTTTCCTAAGTGAAGTATCCCAAGATTGAAAAAACAATCATCACGTGTGCTCCATGTACTCATTATTAAATTGGAACTAACCAACAAGCACATATGTGTACAGAGGGAAATAAAACTCAAAATCAAGGGGTGGAGGGCCAAAACCCTACCTAATGGGTACAATGAACACTATTCAGATGATGGGCACATTTATATCCCTGACTCAAGTATTACAAAAGCCAAGCCATCCATGTAATCAAAAACATTTGTATCCCCTTAATATTTTGAAATTAAAAAAAAAATATATATGTATTAACAAAGAGAGGAGGAGACTCAGGGAATTTCATCTCAGACCCTGGAGCTCAGAGAGAAGAACAGGATCATCATTCCACAGCATGAGTGGTGACAAACCACAAGGCATTGCTATTCTGTCTTCATCTGAGTGGTCTTCCTGAGCACTTCTTTGTGGTGGGAACAACTTCTATCCTTCTCCATGATAAGATGAACAAATCTTGTCTCCTCCTCTTTCTGCTCTATGATCTTTTTAACTACCACAAACCTCTCCCAAGTCTTCTCCCTACTTCTACCTCAGGCCTTCCTGATTAGCCTTCTGCCAGTTTGATTTAATTTAGTATTTATTACTTCACTAGAAATATGAAGATGGTTAAAGCATAGGTCTTGTCATCAGGGAGCTAACACATTTGTAAATGCCGTTAGCATGGTATGCAGCAGGGAATACAGAAGTCAGGTGCTAAGTACACAGAGGAGGGAAAGATAATTCCAAAAATGTGGCTTTTCAGGTGGAGTGTGTGTGTGTGGGGGGGACCAAGGAGGACACCTTGAAGCCAGTGACATCTAAGCTGGACCTTGAAGGGGTAGATGAAAGTTCAAGGGGAGAAAATCTTCTAAGTAAAGGGAAGACGCCCATAAGAAACTTTCCAACTTGACTCATGTGCCATGAAGAACCCCAGACTTAGTAAGCTGCTACCATTTCTCAGGAATATGTTCATTATCTTTTCCTAGGACAAGTGAAAGAGAATCTTTTAGCTTTCCTCTGTGGAGACTTCAGGCTTCACATGAAAAGCTCCAACAACAGAGCAGTGAGGGTGCGGTGGCAGAGACAGCTGAGTCAAGTAGAAGTAGTCATTGCTTTCTTTCCTTCTTCAGTATATAGACTCAGGCCTCTAGGAGAAAGCCACAAAACAGGACTCATGAGGAAGACAGCACATGGAGAGTGCACCTCAGCAAAGGGAGCTGCCCTGCAGTCAAGGACACTGGCTCACACCAGTAAAGCCTCTGCTAACAACCCCCAGTGGGAAGGTTGCAATCATGTGGTTCTATTTAATGCAAGTA
This sequence comes from Perodicticus potto, assembly GCA_963574655.1. Classification (NCBI taxonomy): domain Eukaryota; kingdom Metazoa; phylum Chordata; class Mammalia; order Primates; family Lorisidae; genus Perodicticus; species Perodicticus potto. Next base: position 19,691 of record CAUYRH010069546.1, on the reverse strand, counting down.
TAAACAGAGGCCATCCCATTCTAATTTAGAAGAGGGGAAAAGTTAGAATCTGGGGTTCTCAGGGCAGTGACTCAGACTTCTGAGCCATTGACTCAAAAGAGCCTGTATTAACATGCACAAGGCAGTTTGTCTGTTTTGACTTGACTGGTCAAGGAAACAGGCAGGTTAGGTTAAAAAAAGAAAACAACAGCCAGGACAGTTGAGAAACAAAGTGATTGTTTGACAAATGATTATTATTTCCGTTTTGGGCTGTCACTTATGTCAAGTAAATCACACCAGTTGAAACAGATGAACTTCACATTCAATATGCTCTCGGGGGAGCTCTACCCTCCAAGCTCAATCGCGAGCAGACTCCAGTTTAGCGCTTTCTCCTCTGCCGACTCTCTTATTTTAATTCCTTACTCTCTTTCTTCCTTTTGTTTACATGCCTTCCTTCTTCATTTCCCACTGTGTTTGCTTCATCTGTTCCTAAGAGAAAACAAAAAATTGTGCAAATGCTTTCTGTTCTGAATCTGATTCTAATGATGTTTCTAATTTTGAGGAGTTATACCAGAAATCAATTCAGGAATGTGCACTTTCAAACTAACAGAAATACACACATACACACACACACATTCACATTTAATGAGAGAGCATTTGACAGTTCTTATACAAATCCCCAGCTTTGTTTGTATTTGTACAGAATGACTAAAGGTAAGTTATTTGCTGAGGCTGTCTAGGCTCAAAAGCCAAGGTGTATCATTTCTCTTTCGGTCTCCTGAATCTTCATGGTGTATATCAGGATTCTGGACTAGAGGTCAGAAGATTTCTCTTTTACTGCCTGTCGACCACAAGTTGCTGGCCAGTTTTCTTCTCTCTGGGTCTCTGATTTGAACATCAGAACATTCGTCTACTTGATTTCTATCATTGTAACACCCTAATACTGTGACTCTCTGAGGCTTCTATAGAATCGATCATCTATATGGAGCACTTAGACAATATTTCTTTACACTTCTAGCTTTGCCTAACATCTAATAGTGAACATCATGGCTAATGGCAGTCTTTCCTAACTGGAAAACAAATAATTGTATAGGCTAGATTTCTCAAGTTCTCTCTTCCCTGTCATTGTCTGTGATGTATGCTAATATTAAAGACTCAAATGTCACTATCTTATGTTCTTTTATGCTGACATAAGACCTCTGGAAGTTCTTGCCCTGTGGGAGATCTTGCCTTGCAGTCTTACATGGCCATTAATAAGTTGGATCTCATATTTCTGGGCACAGCTGTTTGTTACTGCTCTATTGGGCATGGCAGGTAGGTTTCTGTTGTGCCAGACTTGACATTTTATTTTGGGTCTAATTCAGCAGCCACCTACTGGCAGGTGCTAATGCTGAGCTGGGTATAAAAGCCTGTCCCTAATGCCACCTTTATTCCACTTCTGAGTACTTTGGATCCATCACTGATTTCCAAGTCATAGCATGTCCTCCTGACTGACCCTCAGATGATTGGCCAGGTGGAAACAGCCTAAAGATGAGATATTGGTAAAAATTCATGCTTTTATAATGAATGCACATATATACACATATATTATAAATGTGTAATATTTGACCATATGTTTGTTAAGTACCTATAAATGGTACTGAGTTGGCACTATGCTGGTGACTTCAGGGTGCCAAGGATGTGTGACAACTTATATTCTATGAAAAAGTGGTGGGGAAAGACTCTGTTTCTGTTACATTCTGCTAGAGGGGATTCCAAAGCAGAATAACTTATGCCACAAAGTAAAACAACTATTTCAGCATTTACTTAGAACTCCTCGATTTCTATAATACTCAGACTAAGCTAAATTCAGGTTAATTTAGGAATAAATTTTAGTCTGGCTATATTCAGAATCATCTTCCTCATCCTATGACTAAGGAATTTTTACTGAGCCAACCTAATCATTCCTGGATCTGACCTCTCTCAGGACCAGTTCTCTCACAGAAATCCCAGTCCTCCTGCAAACAAGTGTCTGAAAGCTGATACTGCCTTTTTACCAGATATCCTCAGACAAGCTGGAGCCTTTATCATAGTTGCATTAAAAGCTGGGTATAAGTTCAAATTCCCAACCGTAGATTCTGATTGCATTGAGCATTTATACTCTATCATCCCACAGAGTGTGCTCACAGATGAAGATTATTCTTGGTACAAAAATATGCAAGAATATCATTAGTGCTTTTGGAATAGTAAATTAATTTCAAATAAAAGATAAAAATTCTGAAAGATAATGAAAAGGACAATGTACTTCCTTGAAACATAATAACTCAGTGTACTATATATTGTTCTCAAATTTTACTATTTGTAAGCTAACAAGTGAACCTGATGTGAGTTCAAGAACTCTAGTGGAAGACACAAGTCTCCTGGGTTAGAGACAAAAGACTTTATCACACATAGTACAGCAGACAGCAGAACTTCCTATCTGTTTGATTTTCCTTGTCCCAGAAGTCTCACTGAGAGATGCAGAACAGTCCAGGTGGATACTGTCTGCTGCAAGGTTAGCACCACAACTAAGGGATAGAGTGTAGGAGATCCCGATTGTTTGTGATAGGTGACTAGCACATCTTCCCAACCTTTGGTAATAGGAATTCTCTTTATTATCTCAGACAGCAAACAAACCTGTCCATTGCTCCAGAAAAAGACAGTACCTCTATTTTCAAGGCTCTGTACACACATTCTTGAAAATATAATCCTGAACAAAAGCTTACCAGGCAAGATATACAGAAGCACTAGACATCTATGTAATATTTCCCCCCATCAGTGATAAAGTTTAGTAATAATTTAAAAAAAAACATGATTTTCAATTTTAAGAAGTTGAAATTTATAGTTTGATAATGTACTACCCCCCCCCCAAAAAAATCATGTTTCTGGCTCAAGATAGCAGACTTGTATTCCCCTTTGGTTCTTCCTAAGAGTCTAATTAAAAAAACATTACATATATGGATATATATGTACACACCTATAAACTGCAGACATATATGAAACTTGCATATCATATATATTTCTTATATGTTCAATTTTACACACATAAAACATGCATGTTATATATATATATTTATTTATGTGGATAAATATGCAAACACATACTTGTATTTATATAAGAATAAATAAGGCCAGGCGCAGTGGCTCACACCTGTAATCCTAGCACTCTGGGAGGCCGAAGTGGGTGGATTGCTTGAGCTCATGAGTTTGAGACCAACCTGAGCAAAAGTGAGACACTGTCTCTACTAAAAAGTAAAAAAACTGAGGCAAGAGGATCACTTGAGCCCAAGTTGGAGGTTGCTGTGAGCTAGGATGCTACAGCACTCTACCCAGGGCAATAGCTTGGGACTCTGTCTCAAAAAAAAAAAAAGAATAAATACAAAAAGCAAATCAAATTAGGCATATAAGGAAGTTAGCGACCACCAGGTAATAAATATACCTATGAAAGCACAGTGGGTAGGAGCATGTTGAGGAAATACAGTACCTGGGAGAGCCACTGCTTAGAAGCGCTCAGAGCTTCAAAGAAGTGACAACACATATGGTTGTAGGATCAAATGTAAGCAAGGAGAAAAAAATAAGGGGATTCAATGAAGGAGTTATTCATAAGGAATAGTTGTCTCCTACCTCCCCCACCTGGCATAGGCAACCAGGCTGTCATTTCTTATCCAGATATGCAGGCTTCCTCTATAATGAAATGGAATGAGCCATTTGAAAATATGTCTTGTGTAGTTGCTTCATCACACGTTTAATCCTTCTTATTACATCTTACAGGAGAAGGAGCAACAGTCAAAGAGCTTAGCTTTCTTCACTTGCTGAAAGAAAGCTAATCAATTGACATGCTCTGTTCTAGCTTCTGCTGGCAGCCAGGCATATTCTCATTCAAGAGAGAGACTGAGGGGAAAAAGACACGGCAAGAGAGGAGATTCTTACTAGCCAAGTAGTTATTTCTTAAATACGAATGAACAAGTAAGGATTACTAGATATAGAAGAAAAACAGCATTAAAGGGAAAGGTTATTAAAAAATCAAAACAGAAAACCTAGTCATAGAAAAAAAATTCTGAAAACAAAAACAACATAAAAATAATGTAACTTGAGAAATCTGAAATGTTATTGCATCCATAATTGTAAACTGTTCTAAAACAGAAAAATGATAGAGTCTTGAAGTTAAAAACTAAAGCTGAAAGCTCATGGAAAATAAAGCTAAGGAAATCAGAATAAGCAAAAGAGGCAGAAAAAAAGAAAAAGCATTAGAGAAAATAGAAGGAAACAAAAAAGTTGTTATTCATAGATGAAGCAATAGGGTATGTACATATGAAATTAAAAGAAACTGGAAAAAATATCTATTAGGAATAATAAGCGAAGCAAGAACATTGTGTTGGGGTCCAGCCCTGATAGCAGCATCTGCTGAGACCTGTGGAAACTGGTGGCCATCCACTGAAGAAATACAGAGTTAGAAGTGACGGTAAGGAAAGACAAGAGGCATAGAGTAGAATTAAAAGTGGGAGCTCAGGGGTCCATTGCCCGTTGTGGGAATCTGGCAATGGTCCAGAGCCATTTGCTCCATTTTGATTTTATTGAAGTCTATTTGCCCAGAGGGTAAGATGAAGGAGGGAACAAAGACATCAGCAATTTCTCAGATTGATCATATCAGCTCCTATTGTTATTATTATTAACCTTAAGGGAGCCTTCCGAAATCTGAAATATGAGCCTTGTATTGGGAGAGCCTCCTGCTTAAGGTCACACACACAGATTTCTAGGGTGGTGTTAAGCTCTACTAGATGTCGGTGGAGTAAAATTCTACCAGCGTTAATCTCCTCTGAGAGATCAGTGGGAGGGAGGCATTTTCCTCCTATCACCCCCCACAGAGGATTTTCCTCTGCAATACGAGATATAAGCTCTTCTGTCTGTATCTCAGAGCTTGAGCTACTCCCTTGGTCTCTGCCCCAGGCAAATGCAAATCTCCACAATGGGTATCTACTTTTGCCTGTTTAATGGGCAGGGAACACCCTAGAACAGTGGTTCTCAACCTGTGGGTCATGACCCATTGTAACAATGAAAATATATCCTGCATATCAGATATTTACATTACGATTCATAACAGTAGCAAAATTACAGTTATGAAGTAGTAACAAAAATAATTTTATGGTTGGGGGTCACTACAATATGAGGAACTGTATTAAAGGGTCGCAGCATTAGGAAGGTTGAGAACCATTGCCCTTAAGATGTATCTTTTCTTAAAATTTGTCACAGTGTTGGCTCGGCGCCTGTGGCTCAATGGGCTAAGGCGCCAGTCACGTGCACCTGAGCTGGTGGGTACAAATCCGGCCTGGGCCTGCCCAACAACAATGATGGCTGCAACCAAAAAATGGCCGGGGGTTGTGGCGGGCACCTGTAGTCCCAGCTACTTGGGAGGAAGAGGCAAGAGACTCACTTGAGCCCAGGAATTGGAGGTTGCTATAAGCTGTGATGCTACAGCACTCTATTCAGGGTGACAGCTTGAGGCTCTGTCTCAAAAAAACAAAACAAAACAAAAAAAACCTTGTCATAGTCTCTTCTATGACCATCATTTTCCTCAGAGTGCTCACAGACCCAGCAGGGTGTTTGTAAACTGTATCCCCAACAGGCTAGAATTTCAGAAAAGGCAAGAAGCTTGCTAGCAATGGCTAGCTTAAACGTAAACTAGCTGACTTTTAGTTTTGACTCACTCAGCTTACTTTTTAGTTTTCCTCTTTTGCTGGGGGTGCTTTCTTTTGCCAAGAATGGGGTCTTCGGTCCCTATTCTCCCAGCACATTGGATACAAGGTCAAATACAAAATTCAAGTATTTTATATACTTGAGGTAAATAAATCAGAAAAATAAAATTTAAAATACCATTTACAAAAGCAGAAAAATATCAAATACCTAGGAAAAAATTTAGTGAAAGTTTTGCAAGACTTAAAAGTATAGACGTTTGTAAGAAAAAAATGAATGCATCTAAAGTAGTTGAAGATAAAGAGAGGGACATACCATATTTATGGATATGGGTTGGTAATTCAGTTTTCCTAAGATCTCAAGTCTACACAAATTGAACTGTAGAATCAATGCAATCTCTATCAAATAGGACCAAGATGTTTTGTAGAAATTGACAAGCTGTTTCCAAAATGTATATACAAATATAAAAGACCTAGTTGCCAAGATAATTTTGAAAAAAGACAAAATTGCAACTCTTAATCTTATTTTAAGATTCACAGCATATGGCCAGGTACAGTGGCTCACACCTAGCACTCTGGGAGGCTGAGGTGGGCAGATTGCTTGAGATCAGCCTAAAGAAGAGCAAGACCCTAGTCTCTACTAAAAACAGAAGAATTACCCTAGTGTGGTGGTGGGTGCCTGTAGTCTCAGCTACTCAGGAGGCTAAGGCAGGAGGATTGCCTAAGCCCAGGAGTTTGAGGTTACTGTAAGCTAAGCTGAGGCTATGGCACTCTGGCTCAGACAATAAAGTGAGACTTTGTCTTAAAAAAAAAAAAGTCATAGTATAAACTAATTATGGCAGTATGGTATTGGTATAAGGCGAGACAAATAGATAAAATGGAATAAAATATAAATTCCAAGGAAAGACAACAAATACAGAGTCAGTTGATTCCATGGAGATAGTAGACTTTTCAATAAAAGTGATATTGGTGACTCTTGTCCTACATCAGAATTAAAAATTTGCAATGGATTGTAAACATAAATAGGGAAAGTAAAACAAAATAAAGCATTTAGATGAAAATATAGGAGAATAGCTTTATGAACTTGGGAGTAGGGAAATATTTCTTAAATAGGCACTAATCATAAATGATCATAAATGAAAAGACTGAAAACATGGATTTATTTACATTTAAATACTCGTGTTCATATAAAAACACAATGAAGGAAGTAAAGAGGCAAACTACAGTATGCAACAAGATAGTCATAACACATATGTCTGAAAATAACTTCTGTCCAGAATATATAAAACCTCCTACAAATGAAAGAAAAAAATGCATATAACTCAAATTTTTTTACATATACCGCAGTTTATTAAGCTATTCACGTGTTGATGGGCACTTGGATGAAACACTTGAGGAAAAATTTTACTAAAAGGAACATCCAAAGGGCCACATGCTCATGACAAAATGCTCAACATCATTATTCATCACAAAAATGCAAATAAAACCCATAATGAAATATCATTTACACTCCCCAAATGGCTAAAATTAAAAAAGACTGAAAGTAATGCACATTGGTGAGGTTGTGGGATAACTGGAATTCTCATACATTTTCACAGTGAAAGTGTACATAGATACAGCTACTTTGAAAAAGAGTTTTATGGTTTCTTATATGGTTAAACATTGTGACCCAGCAATTTCATTCATAGATATTAGCCTAAAAGAAATTAGTGATAAATCCATCAAAAAGTACATACAAGAATGACCACATTTAGGGTGGCGCCTGTGGCTCAGTGAGTAGGGCGCCGGCCCCATATACCGAAGGTGGTGGGTTCAAACCCGGCCTCTGCCGAACTCAAAAAATAAAAAATAAAAAAAATAAAAAGAATGACCATATTTACATTTTTTTTTTCTTTTTTTGCAGTTTTTGGCCTGGGCTGGGTTTGAACCCAGCACCTTCAGCATATGGGGCTGGCGCCTTACTCCTTTGTGCCACAGGCGCTGCCCCCACGTTTACATTTTTCATAGTAATCCTAAACTGGAAATAGCCCACATGCCCATAAATGGGTCTAATGTGTAAACTGTGGGATATGGAATATTCTACAGCAATTAAGATAAAACCAAACAATTACTGATATTTCAAATCACATAGATAAATCTCACAGAGATTACATTAAGTGAAAGAAGCCAGACAAATAAGAGTATTTACTGTATGATTCCATTTATAGAAAGTTCAAGAATGGGCTAAACTAACGGATGATACTTTGAAGTATGAGGGTATTGACTTTTAGGATACTTAAATAATTTCATAATTCAATCCAGTTGGTGGTTATATGAGTTTATAAATGTATATATACTTAAGATGAGTGTATTTTATTGTCTGCATGGTTAAGAAAAATAAAAACAAAACCAAGAGACCAGTTCAGGTGATCCTATCCTCATTAGTTTTCTGCTGCTATATAACAGAATATTATAGACTGAATAATTTATAAAGAAAAAGATTTATTTGGCTTATGGTACTGGAGGCTGGGAAGTCCAAGGGCATGTCACTAGCATCTGCTTGACCATCTTGTGAGAGCCTTCTGGTTATGTCATCCTATTGCAGAAAGTAAAAAGTCAAGGGATCATGGGAGAAAGAGAGAAAAAAGGAGGTGATCTCCTGAGATAACTAACTTACTCCTTTGTTAATAGCACTAATCCATTTGAGAAGGCATAACCTTCATGACTTCTTAAAAGTTCCACCTTTAATATCATCACAATGGCAATTACATTTCAACATGAGCTTTGGATGGGATGGTTAAACCTTAATAGATACCACACTCAGCTATATGACGCCTAAAAACAAAACAAAACAATGACAACAACAAAAATAAAATGGTGAAAATGGGGGAAGGGGATTATATTTTAAAGTGTTGCAAGAGACCTTCCCAGGATTTTCAGATTGAAGGGGCTCACTGACTGTTAAGCAAGTTAAATTTAAAATCAACAACGTAAAATGTTCTGATAAAATTATAGTGCATTTCAGATAAAAGAATGTTCATAAAATCTTCTGGAAAGGAAAAACAAACAATATGTAAAGGAATAAGAATAAAGTTAATGTCAGAGTTCTCATAAAAAATTGGATATCACAAGAAAAGGAAGCAATGTTCTCTCAAAGTTTTGAGCCTACACGTTCAGCAGGTGTGGGAACAGAATAAAATATTTTTTGACAGACAAGGAAGGGTAATGTTTACCTTTTAATTATGTTGCTTTTAGGAAGTTATTTGAAAATGTAGTTAAACAACAGGAAGAAAGAAGCAAAAAATAGGAGACATGGGATTCAGATAATTGGATCCACTGGAGAAAAGAAGTCATAAAATGACTACTATAAAGCAGATTTAGCGAGATAAAGTTCCAGTTTGGTGTACAAAATAAAAATCAACAAACAAAAAACTATGAAAGAGGTTTCCAAAAAATGAAATCTGTTGTAGAAAATTATGATGCAGGCTCGGCACCTGTGGCTCAATGGGCTAAGGCGCCAGCCATGTACACCTGAGCTGGCAGGTTCGAATCCAGCCTGGGCCTGCCAAACAACAATGACGGCTACAACCAAAAAAATGGCTGGGCGTTGTGGCGGGCATCTGTAGTCCCAGCTACTTGGGAGGTGGAGGCAGGAGACTTGCTTGAACCTAGGAATTGGAGTTTGCTGTGAGCTGTGATGCCACAGCACTCTATCCTGGGTGACAGCTTGAGGCTCTGTTTCAAAAAGAAAAAAATTATGATGCAAATAACAGGTTCTATTTAATCTTGTTGCAAAGAAATATTTTAATTTGAGTTGTGTAGGGGTCTACATTGAGTTACACTGGACCCATAGGAAAAAAATATTACTCTAGCACAAAACTTGAACCAACAATGAACAATTTTTGCAGATTCAATTTGTAATGTGTATAGAGAAAGAATGTCCCATATTGTTGAAATGTGGAAGATGAATGTGCACGATGTTGACGATGCCTAAGCCAAAATACACTTGATGGAGGAAGTAAAAGGAGGAATGGGTTGGAGGAGGGGGAAAGATGGCTAAAGTTTTTCACAGAAGAAAGTTGAAATACTAATTCAAATAGATAGGAAAAAATGCATAAGTATATATGTAAAGTCACAAAGGTAAACAATAAAATATTTTAAAGTAACATTATCACCAAAACTTGAAAGGAGTGAAAATTTGTATAAAGCTGATTTTATGAAGAAATGAGGTATTAATCGTCTAGCGTTAGGACAGCAGTCACCAGGAGAACCCAATGCAGATGGAGTTAAAACTTTTGCTTCCAGTAGTTAAGAGTGTTGGTGAGGCTATTAGTGTTAGGGAGAGTGGCTATTGCTTTTCTCACTGTAAATTCTTCAGTGTTACCTATTCTCTGACCATACACATGTATTATTTTGTTAAAAAATTAAAATGAAAATGTAATTACCATTTACTATGGGTGCCCCCGCCCCCGGGATTTATTCTCTACTTCCTTTTAGTAATAGAAACCAGGTTTTCAATCCTCTGCACACAGTTCCTATACTTTAGAGCAGTGATTTTCAACCGGCGTGTGGCTGGTGCAAGTGAGGGGATCTTAGGTGTGCTGTGAAAATTTTTAAAGATCATTAATTTAATTATTTGTGAAAGAGGTTTGAAGCACAGTAGATACATTCTGTTTTTGCTCCTGTTTTTGATCAACATAATTTACGTGTGCCCTGGAAGTTAACTATAGGTTTAAGTGTGCTGTAAATAAAAAGGGTTGAAAGACACTGCTAGAGGAAGGAGGTCCACCCTCAGGTCCCATCCTGTCTGCCTGGTGAGTAGATGAGGACCCAGCACATGCCCCACTGACACCCATGAGACATGAAACAGAATTATACCCATGGATGGATGCCCAGGGAAAAGCTTCCTCTCTCTTCTCTGGGGGCCACCTGGAAGGAGCTACCTTAAGACTGGATGTGAATGGTGCCAAGTACAGCCCAAGAAATTGCTGACAGCCACGTTGTGACTATAGGCCTTAAAATGAAGGTGAAACCATTGGACTCAGTGAGAAGAGATGGAAAAAAAATGTTTCTTTGACATTTTTGTAGAATCACTGTTTAAAGCCTCACGTATGGCAGACCCTACTGCCAGAATAGTTAAGTTACTTGGGCCATAACATTTTGTTTTATTTATTTATTTTTTAAATTTTATTTTTAAAGCCAGGTAAGAATCAAAAATTTCTAAAAGACAAAAACAAAAACAAAAAAGAAAAAGAAGAAGAAGAAAACTTTGAAAACATTTATAAAAAAATAAAATACATTATTTTATAGACTTCTATGTTACCAAACACTTGTGCAGATTTCCCTTTAATCACCACAATATTCCTATGAGGTAAGAATTGTTAATCTGTGTGTTATGAGTGAGAAAAGTGAACAGAATGATCAGGTAGCCAACTCCAGGTCCCTTGGTTATGAGTAACCAGTTCTTTGACTATACTCTTACCAAAATATCACATTGCAGGTGTACACAATGAACCAATGGAATAGAACATAAGGCCCAGAAATAGATCTATGCATATGTGGAACTTTAATGAGGGCAGAGGTGGCCTGGCATTTCTGTGGAGAAAAGAGGGATTATTCAATAAAAGGAACTGGAAAAATTGGTCATCCATTTGGAAAAAAAAAATGAATTGGATCCCACCCTTACACCATACCCCAAAATCAACTCCAGATGGATTAGGGACTTGAATGTCAAAAGCAAACTTTAAAATACTTAGTAGAAAAATATAGATGGATATCTTTTCCAATCTTGGGGTGAGGAAGGATTTCTTAACCAGGCACAAAAGTACAGACCATAAAAGAAAAGATTTATGATTTTGACTTTTTAAAATTAAGAAATTCTACTCATCAGAATAATTCTTAAAGAAGGTGAAAAAGGAAGCCACTACCTGAGCAAAATTCATTTTGTAACTAACAAAAGTTTAGTATCAAGGATATGTAAAGACTTCTATAAAATAGAGTAGTCAAACAGCTCCATAGATAAACATGCAAACAGACCCAAATGCAGCAATTGATATTTTACGGGAGGAACATACACAGCTAAAACCATCCGGAAGGATGTTGACTTTTATAGCAGCATATGTTAATATTAGCAAATCATGACTGTAATGAATATCACTTTATCAACAAGAATTAAGAATTTGAACTGTATAAAAATTGTTAATTTAAACTGATTAACCTACTTGACATTATCTTTTAAAGAAGAGTCACTACCCCATGACCCAACAATTTTCTTGGTGTATACACAAAGGAAATTCTTACCTTCGTGCACCTGGAGAAGCATATAAGAATGCTCATAATAGCACTTTTTGTAATAACAAGAGCAGATAGCAAATGCCCATCAACAGGGAAACAGATACATAAATTGCAGTATATCTGGAATGTGTTATAGCAATGAAAATCAATGAGCTTCAGTTACATGCAGTGATATGATGCTGAGTGGTGGACAGTTCTCAGAAGACCACATGATATTCTTTACAGTGTTCAAAGATTACTAAAACTGAGCCAGAACACTTTTTACCAAACATATACATGTGGTAAAATTATTTTTAAAAACAAGCAAGGAGAGAATATAAACACAAAATTCAGCATGTCAGGGTGATGCAGCAGCATGGTGGGACTGGGAGAATAGTAAAGCTGTATATAAGTATTATTCATCTGCTAATTCTTGAGTTGAGAGTTTGGCTTCTGTTACTAACAAATTAATAAGTCAAGGGACACAAACAGGTCAATGAAGAAATAAAATAGAGTCATGCATAGACCAATGATGACAGGATATTATAAACCAAATCTTCTCATCTATAAAATGGGATTAATAATAGTACTTGCCCCCTAGGGTTGTTAGGAGAGTTAATTCTTAGAAAATTACCTGGTAGTTGTAAGTTTTATATTAGTATTTGTGAAAGATAAATATATATATGTAGAGAGAGAGCAATAAGAAGAGGGGGAGGGAGAAAGAGGAAAGGATTAAAGGAATAAAAGAAGTAAGGAAAAAAAGAGAGAATCATGAGTGATCCAATTCTGTTCATGTGAAGCTCATTATTAAAATGTTAATCAAATGCAAAGAGGGGCCAAATGGGGGTGAGCCTAATCAAGGCAAATTCACAAGTGGGGTTAAAATTTGAAAGAATTATTTAAAAATGTAAAAACGTGTTGCTAAAATATAAATACACTAGAGGATTGCTTTACTAGTTCATGGGTTAAGGTTCCAGCTTCTATTTTCAGAGTGGAACTTAGTTGCCACGATAATAGGAGGTGACATTTGTTTGATTTTCCTCCCTTGAGTTGTGGAAGAAACCTATAAACTCCTCTATAAATAACCAAGTAGAGGCCGAAAGTTTTCCTGTAACTTATAGCCTAAAGCCAGTAACCTCTGATGGCAGTCTGAGTGGTGGTTGAATCAGCAGTGTGGCAGCATTTCCTGGGGGAATTGGGCATAAGTGTCTTTCATATATTTTATTTCCCTCAGTCCTCAATAGTAGTACCTTAAAAGCCAATAAACACGAAACATTCCACTCCACGTAGTACCTTAGAGTCCTTGAGCCAATGAATAAAGCTTAGTTCCTCTGGCCAAGGAAAACAGTGTCCAGTTGTTCAAGGAGAACATACTGGGTTAACAGAGCAGCACAATCAAATTCCCAGCTATGATCAGTGAACAGGACCACACTTTCATCTGAGTGAAGCGTAGACTTTAATGAATTCAAATGCCTTTGTGAAATGCACAGTAACCTTTCCATTCCATTCGGTTTAAAGTGGGATGGGGTGGAGGATACCTGTGGTGCAGGCATGAGTTAAATTGGTAATAGGTTTTGGGCTCTGTACAAAAATGAATCACTCAGATACCAAGATAAAAGAAGTAGAAATTTTCAGCTACCAGTTATCTTTCATTTATCTTCCAGCTTCACTTTATTTCTTTTCATTGTCCCAATACTTCTTGGTTAGCCATGGGGTAGGAATAAAAAGGATTGAGTGTAAGAAGGGGTGGGTGACTCTTTGCCCACCACTTGGTTAATTTGTTATTTACATTACATTCCTGTTCAGCAGACCATAAAGGCTATCCATTGCTTACAAAAACCGAAACATATCAAAGAATTATCTTAAGACTTTATCCTGCAATAAGCAAAGTTCCAAGTATCAATAGTAAAAAACACCCAAATAATTTACTTTTACCTTTTTTCCCACACAACTACAGTCCACCTATTTTTTTTTATTTGAATAAATATACATCAGGAACACCAAGAAAAATACACAGAATAATCTAGTTCCTTTGTGCAGTCAACGAGAACTGACAACGCTTGCCTGAGTGTGAGCCCCTCTACAGGCACCAGTTCCATTTGATCCAGGAATACTCTTTCCCTTCTTGGTCCTTTCCAGCAATCCAATTTTTGTGGAAAGACCAACTAATGGTTACAAATGGAAACTTGTCATTAAAAAAAAAGAAAATCTTAGTACAGGAACAGGATTTCCCAAGAATCAAAAATAAAGTAGAACATGAGTCAGGCATAAAGTCATTTCAAATTCATGTACAAAACTGAAAGTCCTTGATTTACTTTTCAATCACAGGAATTTTTTGTTTGTTTGTTTGTTTTCTTTTTCCTTTTCAGGACATGGTAGAAGAAGCATGTTATGATCTGTATAAGAAACATGTTCCCATCTGGACCTTTAACAAATTCAGATTGTTTTGTGTTCTGTATAAGTCAATTTTAGTTTGTCCATTGTCGAAAACCAGTTTAAAAAAAAACCAATGAGTAGATAATCCTGACTGCATTTTCTACTGTGTTTGCGATTCCAGTTTTTAAGAGAGTGAAATTCTGGAGGGAAGGTTAGGACCGCTCCAGGGGCTCAGTTTAGCATTATCAAATCCTCTCCTGCTCCCTGCTTGCACATTACAGTATCTGCTTTACCAATCACAGGGAAATTTATCAAGTAGGATTTAGGGGAAATATTTATGGTGGCTGTAAGCACAAGGATTTGCCTGGTGAGATGTCAGCTATTTTCTTTAGGAGATTAAAGGCCGCAGCTGGTGAGATAATAGAACAGGAACCGTTTTAGAATTCCAAAACAGAAGACCTTGTTGAAGAAGAGGAATTTTAAAGAGCATTTGCTTTCGTTTTTTGTCTTTCTATGGTGAACAGGTGTGGGAGTCAATTTGAGAAGGGTGCTTAGATGATTGTGGGATAAGGCCATAGAGGTAAATATTTTTGACGGTTGGGGACAGATTGAGATTTCCAAACTTCAAACCAGGCGTGCAAGTCCTTTCTATGTGCTTACACAAAGGAAATAGGAAACAAGGTCAAGGCAAAACAGGCTATGGCTGTGCGGATTTTTAAGTTTTTTTTTTTTTTTATTTCAATCATAACTGTGTACATTACTGCATTTGTGAGGTACACTGTGCTGACTTTATATATAATTTGGAATGCTTACACAAAACTGGTTAACATAGCCTTCATCTCACTTCTTGTGTGTGGATTTTTAAGTTATGACATCCTTCTGACTACACAAAACAGAAAGCAGCTATGGGCCCTAGGTCTGATATGAGCATGCAAATGCAGTTTTAAATGCATTGTACCTAATGGTAAAAGGTCTCTGGGACAGGCATGGGGTTAATATCATTTCATTCTAACGATGATGAAAAAATGGATTCCTGGCTGAGATCATTACCTGTGTGGAGTTTGCACTTTGTACCCAAGTTTAATTTCCTCCCACTTCCCAAAGCTTGGCCCCTCATTAGCAAGTCTACATGGGCCCATCAAGAGTGGGTATGAGTGAGTGTGTGAGCGCACTCCATGATTGGATGGCTCCCATCCTGGGCTAGCTGCTGTCTTGGCCCCAGGCTGCTGGGAGAGGCTCCCTGGCCACTGCCACCCTGAAATGGAATAAGTGGGCAAATAATTCTCTGACTTCTTTTTATTAACCTTTCTTAAGTGTATGTACATACTACCTTTATTTCAATGTTCAATGTTAAAAGTGATAGGGTCTTTATTTAGAAGTTTGGTGATGTTTTTGAAACCAGAAATATGCTCATTTTGTTTAAAATCAATTTCCAAGAATGTCTCATCAATAAATAAGGACTTTCTATATTTCTGGACTAAGTATCCTATATTATAATATCTACTGGAAGATAAGATAAAGTAAGGTGGTAAAATGATCTTGAAAAAATTAGAGTCATCACACTGAGTTATAAGAATTATTAAACTGAGAACATGTTAAAGAATTATAAAAAGTAAACCTTAATAGGTGTATTAGAAGTTACTATTAGCATTGTTAACATCATTACTATTAAAATCCTTGAGTACTGATACCTTTTCTTCTTACCCTAGTAATCCTGTGACCCTCTATAATACCTTACACATAGAAAATCCTCAAATAATATTTGTTAAATTGCTGAATAAAAAGTAGGTAGAGTTTTTAAAGTGGCTGCAAAATGCCTGATCCATAAGAGAAAACATTAAGAGGATAATCCTGCTTCAGGAATAAAGTACTGATCATGTAGGTGTTAAATTTTCTGTTTGTTCAGTTTTTCAGAGCAAACTCCTGGGGAAATTGCATAGCATTATTTTAAACAATTCTCCTTGGGGCCCATTAAGTAAGCTTTTCTGCAGACAGGATAGATGTCTTTTACAGCTGGTTGGTGTTTAGTTCTCTAAATTCCTGACTGAAGGAAGAAAATGACTAGGATGTAGGATATCTGACCTATAGATTGCTCATTCTCGGTGTGAGTCAATCTTTGAAGTCCAGAGATAAAATCACCATTAATCATAATACTTTCCTATAGTCAGACATCCCAAGGCTCTTCCAAAATTACCATGTAGACTGGCAATTGGAGAGATGGGCCCAGCTGTGGTTGCCTTTGTGACACGGAGCTCCTTTCCTCTGGCTGATGGAATGAATGGGAAGGAAGAATAGAAATAAAAGTCAGCTAACTGTGGTTGAATCAAGCCAGCCCACAGCACTCAAATATTGAGGGGCATCTGACTCTGATGAAGCTTCTGGAAATGCAGGGTTGTTTTATCCTGAGATGAATTTTCATTAAGAGAAGTATTGACTTGAATGAAACAAAGAATCTGGACAATGAACATTCTCATCAAACTCCTCAAAGGTTGAGGATTTGGTACATATGTGAATGCATTAATATCTCACCTGAGGCTGAGGCACATGTGTATTTCCCAATGCTAATTTCTTTTCCTGCAAAGTCAGATGTATAAAGAGAACTAAGGGGGAAAGAAGCTTTTGTTTTTCCCCTGTGCAAATTTGGATCCAAATTGATTCAATTTAGTTTCAAAAACATTACTTACTTTGTGTCTCTTAAGTAAATGAAATATTATCCTGAAAAAGTGAAGGAGGTGGAAACTGAAGTAAGATAGGAAGTTAGAAAGGAAGGAAGGGAGGGAGGGAAGAAGGAAAGGTTGCAGAGTGACACTTTGTGCTGTTTAATGTGCACATTATTGCTTTCAGCTCTCGCAGCAGTCTTGGGAGACACATGTTGTTTTATCCCTTTACAGATGAGGAAACTAAAACTTGGGAATGTTATTACTTATAAACTGAGGAAAATATTGTTCATTTAATTTAGCTTTTTCATGACTGACTTCTTTCCTGTATTTTTGGAATCACTTTCTTTTTGATTCTTAGCAATAAGAATGAGACAGGTAAAAAAAAAAACTCTTGCAATTAAAACAGAAATTGCTTGCTCACTTACCCCATTTTCCCAGCCTCCTTGAAGCTATGGCAAAGGCTCTAATAACAACAAGCTCTGCCCAAGATTTTTTCTCAGAAGTTCTCGGAGTGGAGAGTTATGCTTAGCCTCTCTGGCAATGGCCCTTGTCTCTCTTTGTCTCTGTCTCTCCCTTTGTCCCTTAATAATGCTTAGGATATTTTTTTACTAAAGTTTTTCTATCACTTAATTTTAGTTTGTTCCTAGAAGTTGGATTTTATGCTTTGGTTCCCCAGCCCTTGTAATACTTTGTTAGCTATTCAATAGCCTTTTCAAAAAAGCTCTGTTCTGGACTATTTTAACACATGCAAAAATATAGAGAATACTGTAATATGCCCCCATGTATCAATTACCTTCTTAAATAGCTATTACCCCAAGGACAGTCTTGCTTCATCTGCACCCCTATCTATTTCTATCCACCTTGGATTATCTCAAACTTCAGACCTCATATCTCATCTGTAAAATGCTTATTCATTATCTCTAAAATATAAATAGTCTTTTATCAATGAGCACAATAGCTTTCTTACTTAATAGTAATAATTCTTTAATATCATTCAATATCTATTAAAATTTTGATGTCTTATAATTTTGAAAAGTATTTTTAATGTATTCAAATCAGAATTGAAATAAGTTTCATAAATTGAAATTAGTTTATATATATATATATATTTTTTTTAAGTGACAGAGTCTCACTTTGTTGCCCAGGCTAGAGTGCCATAGCATCAACCTAGCTCACAGCAACCTCAAACTTCTGGGCTCAAGTGATCCTCCTGCCCCAGCTTCCTGAGTAGCTGATACTACAGGTACCTGCCACAAAGCCTGGCTAATTTTTTTTTCTATTTTTAGTAGAGATGGGGACTCATTCTTGCTCAGGCTGATCTGGAACTCCGAGTTTAAAGGATCCTCCCACCACAGCCTCCCAGAGTGCTAGGATGACAGGTGTGAGCCACTACACCCAGCCTGATTGATTTGCCTTTTATATCTCTTTAAAGGTATAGATTCAATTTCTGTCTTACTTTTCTTTCTGTTTATTTTTTTGCAGTATAGTCACAGAGATCCAGTTGTTTCTTATAGCATTTCCCACAATCAAGACTTGCTGACTGGGTCCTGGGGGTATCTTGTGTCATGTTCTCTGACCTGTGTGTTCTCTGTAAGTTATTATCAGTTAGATCTAGCAGCTTTCTCAGATTCACTTCTGATGTATTTGGCAAGTCTACTTCATTAATGGTGCTGTGAACCTCTATTAAGGCATATCAGTAGTACTTTTGTGATGTCAGCAGCAATTGGTGGTTATTATTTTAGACATAGTAGAACCTCCACAGTTGACTACTTCCCTACACTGACCTACTCTGTAAATTGACATAATTTGTGTAGACCGGACATGTACCACATGCACAGATCAGTACAGTAGGCCTAGTTCTTTATTTTATTTTTTTTTTTTTGAGACAGAGCCTCAAGCTGTCACCCTGGATAGAGTGCCGTGACAGCATAGCTCACAGCAACCTCCAATTCCTGGGCTCAAGCGAGTCTCCTGCCTCTGCCTCCCAGGTAGTTGGGACCACAGGCGCCCGTCACAACACCTCGTTATTTTTAATTATTTATTTATTTTTTTGGTTGCAGCCATCATTGTTGTTTGGCTTGCCCAGGCTGGATTCGAACCCACCAGCTCAGGTGTATGTGGCTGGCACCTTAGCCCATTGAGCCACAGGTGCCGAGCCAGGCCTGGTTCTTTACGTTGACCACCTCCATATGTTGACAGCTTGTTACAGTTCCTTATGTGGTCAACTTATAGAGGTTCTATTGTGTATTAGTTCATTAGGAGTAGTAAAAATCCATGTTATAATTCTGTCATTCCCTTTAAATTAATTTCCTGGAATCCTTTTAAAAAAGAAAATTTTTATAAATTATTTGGGTACCTTGAGGTACCTGTCATATAGAATAGTTAGAATAAATGCTTAATCCTTTCCCTTTATTTACTAGTTTTCAAAATCAAGAACTCCCTGGTCAAACTGGCCAATTGTTTTTCTACTTCTATAGTGAAATAAAAAAATTTATTTCTATATGAACTAGAAAATTTAAATATATTTGATGTCTGATTTCAATCTATTGAATTTTTCTTTTCTTTTCTTTTTTTTTTTTTTTTTGAGACAGAGCCTCAAGCTGTCACCCTGGATAGAGTGTTGTGGCATCACAGCTCACAGCAATCTCCAATTCCTGGGCTCAAGCGAGTCTCCTGCCTCCACCTCCCAAGCAGCTGGGACTGCAGGTGCCCGCCA